>JACXGK010001064.1:0-39565 GCA_016801125.1 Novumbra hubbsi | reverse complement strand
GTGCGAGGCCAGTTCCAACAAACACTGCTGCTCCACACACATTGCCTATCACAGAAGACAATATGATTAATGCTAACAGTAAGCATAGCCTGAAAAAGACTCAAATGTTTTAACATTTTGCTTCGTTCATTCTTTATTGACAAACTACATGCGTTGCAAAATGCAAGCATATGCTTTGATGCAACCTGTCTGTGACACCTCACAACTCTACTTTGTTTACATTATCAGGTGAACTTTAAGTATCAGAGCATTATCAGAACATTCACGTCAAGGGAGTTCCCTACAGGAATACAAGAACCCCTGGCTGCTTATGCATGTTTAAGTCACCAGAAATATGTTTAGTTGACATGAATGAAAAATTCATAGTCAAACTAGTTTAATGTATACATTTATGTTAATGTGAAGATGACCAGACCATGACAAGTAAACGCTTAGTGGATGTTTGTCCTAGTAAACCATGCCAAGCCACCCACTGCAATGTATCTCACCCCAAAAAGTTCTGTATCAATACATTGAGAAAATGTAATAGAGTAAATTACAATTCATGTATTACAAAGTTCTGTGGTACCATATCAAAGTAAATGATTCTGGTTTTGTGACGTCTCTAGTACTACTAGGTAATGTTTGTCAGCACTCCACTCTTACCAGCCAGGTGTCGGTCACAACCTCGTCCACGGTGGCCTCCACTTCACAACCCAGCAGCGGCACCACGGCGTAGTTGGCCACGGCTCGCGTTCGCCCCACCAGGACCTTCCCGCAGTTCTCTGTCACCAACATGGAAAGCTGGGCCTCTGACTCTGCCCCGAAGCCCACCAGGAGAAAGCGTTTCCCTGCTAACAGGCCTGCTTGGCTGGCCTCCTGCATGGTGGAGTCGGCACTGATCCCAGACGCTGTGCTAGGCTGGTCTGGGGCTGAGACCCAGGGCTGTTTCTCCAGTGCCACGGAACTGTCGGCTAGTTGAGGCATCTCCACTGGGTTTGCAGAGAAATGGTGGATGGATAGAAAGTTAAGCACTATGCTCACCACAGAAATCTATCTTCATATAGCACTGTGCTGAACCAGAAAAAACACTCTGTACGTCTACATCTAATAATTTCAGTATTGAAAAACTAAATTAGGATGTAACTGTAAATTCATGTAAGACATACTCACCGCTAAAATAATTTTTCTCATTGGCTTAAAACGATTGTATATTAATGTTTGTTGACTAAGCAGTATACATATTATTTCTACCACTAGCACGCTAGAACAATGCATTAGCGGTGAGAATAGGGGTTCCTGTGATTGTCAATCAAGGACATCAGGCATTGACTGACAATGATTGTCTATAAAGCGACTAATAGTAGACAACACATGAGCGACACAAGAATGCTTTTGCGCTAAAGTCAAGACAGAAGGACTCATCACTCACACACAGTCGGGTCCTCGTCCATGTACTGAGACAGCATGTCCTCCTCAGCCTTCCGGTGACGGGGGGTAGCTGGTTCAGAGGCAGCGAGGGCTTCTGTGGCAGAGGGGCGGGAGGTGGAGGCGCGAGGAGCAGGCATGGGAACTGCTTCCGGGACAGGAGGCAGGCAGGCCGGGTGGTGGTAGTCCCCCTCAGGGAGTCGGCTGCCTCTGGAGAAGCTGTCCAACAGCCACTGCACTGTCACGACATAAGGCCTGGAGGAGAGATCAGATAGATCAGATCAGGGCTCACTTATTTATAAAAAAGAAATCTAGAATCAGAGAGATCGGGAAGCAGTGTTGTTGGTTGAAGATTCTGAACACTGGAGCCTAAAACCTTGAGGTTTAAAAACGTTGGGGAAAACGGCAACCATAATCAGCGAGCGCACACCCAAGAAGACTAACATTGGTCAGCAACATTTTCAGTACCAACATTTTAAACACTTTCCACTGCTGTCCTGAACATAGGAACACCTTACACTGTACACAAAAGAAGACAGGGTCACTACATGTTATAAAAATCAGTAAGGTAAGACTTCTTGCATTATTAATAAATCTTCACGCCCACTAACACTGTCCAGTATCTCAAGGGTGCCAGCACAGACTTGACTGTAAAAGTCAATTATCAAGTACCAGTACACTTTTTTTGATGGAAAACCTTTTGTTTAATCTTAATTTTTTGGATCAAATTAGTATTTAATATTTTTTTTATCAGATAAGAAAATTCAATTGTTTACCCTTTAAAATATGAACATGACTAATTTGTTTGCACAGAGATTAGAAACAACGTGACCTGTGTAAAACTGGCATCAATTGATGTGGTTATTTTTCAAAGTAAACCACTGCTTCATGTAGGCTTTGGAAAGCAGCCTTAATTTTGGAGGCACAGAAACAAACTATTGTGGCAACAGCGGAGATTCACAGACTTTATTATTTTATTTTTACTAATATAATTTACACATAGCATAAAAAGGACAAACCCCAAAATAGATCTAGCATGTGGTAAAGCAACCTTTTGTTGCAATAACAGCTTTAAATCATTTAGTGTAGTAATGTACCAGCTTGGAACCCAGTATCAGAGTAATCTTGGCAGATTGGCTCCATGTTGTTCAGGTTGGTTGTACAATGCTCATTGAAAACTATTTTCAAATATTGCCATAGATACTCAATGGGACTAAGATCAGACTTGGACCAGGCCACCATAGAATATGAATATATATTTTTTAAAACACACTTTTGGTATTTGAATCATCGCCATGCTGTATTCCTTCCAAGGTCTTTTCTTCCATTAAGGAGACAGGAGCAGATTCTGTTGCAGTTTTTCTTGTTTGCACATACATTTTTACTTTAACAAGCTACCCAGTCCCTGCTTATCAGAACCATCCCCACAGCATGATACCACTACCATATTTCACTTTAGAGATGGTGCATCTGAGGCTCAGACAATGTTAGGTTTGTGTTTTGGCCAAAAAGTCCTATTTGACAATAAAAGGAAATCCACATTACAGCGATGCCATTCTATCTGGAAAACTCAAGACGTTCCAATCACCCTTCCATACAGGATAAGGGAATGCGGAGCTCTTAATATGGTTGACTGGTTCACAATTACACTCACAGATGCTGAATTTGGTAGCTCCTGATTAATGTCCTCTGTATCTTCTCTCATAAATGTTTCCTGTTAGGGCTGTTAGCTCTCAGCGCAATACTTTTTTCAAATTGCCCGTGTGTCTTAAGGTGTCTTAAAGTAGCTTCCAACTCCTGAAAATGGATACAACTGAGCCCTCAGAGATATCCAAACAGTCAGATGTTTTTCCACATATGTTATAATTTATGTATTTGTACTACTATTACTAATCATACTATTTCTAACATTAGTAGATGTTTTCATTTTCCTTCAGATTCACTGCCTGACCAATGATCCTTCAACAGTTGAGTAGTTGGCTTAGAGTCTAATGCATGCTTTGCAGTGAAAACTAATCAATAACGTTATAAAACAATATATATTGTTTTATAATTTCATTATTGATTATTTGGGTATAAGATACACAGCAATAAATTATTAAAATAATTGGAAGATAGAAGCTGTGCAGTTACAGTACAAACTGGTGGGCTACTTGTGTGGGTAAACAGTTGAATAGCGCATGCCAGCTAAGCCTTCCCTATATTATTGATAAGAGAGAGCATGTCATGAATGTTCAATAAACGTTATGCAAAACGCATCCCTAGTCGACCTTCATTTTTTGCACATTTTCTGAATACTTCCGACTAGACCTCAGTTTACTTTTAAATCGTATAAGACTCTGCAATGTCTTACCTTTGCCAAGTTTTGTATACCTGTCTGATGCTTGTTAAACAAAACTGAATTGTTTAGTTTACATGAAGAAAAAGTACTTTGTCAAAAATAGCACTTTGGATGTTTGTGTCACAAAAGAACAGGAGTAACACAAAAATTGAAATTGGAGCCTAACCGTTATTAATAGAAAAAAGACTTGCACATAAGTTAATCTTAGAACAAAATAAATATAATAAATACAAACCTACAATATGGATTATTTTGCCATGATTGATAAATATGATTTGCAAAACAATCAATAGGCCAGATTAGTAATCCAGGCAAGCAAGATGTAATTTACATCTTTAACAGTAAAGAGGCAGAGTTGGCAACAGTCACATTGCCGTAATTTAATCTGGGTTGGTTGTGAGAAGATAAATAAAAGGAAAATATGATTTTGTGTCTGGTATTAAACATCTGTAATTCTGACTGACCTGTGTGTGGCTTTGGCCAGGAAAGATTTGACTTCCTGATCGACCTCTCCCATAACCACATGAGAAAGCTCCTCGCTAGCCTGGTTAAACCTCAGGCCCCCCGCCATGTTGACCAGACGACGGAGCTTCTCCAACCTCTTTCCTGGCAGACCACACAGGAACAACTACAAAAGATGAGGATATCAAATTAAATGCTTCTCATGTTTATACAAATATATATTTCTTGCTTAGAGAAAAGAAACCGTATGGAAAGATTTCATTAAAAACTTTATTGGCAAATTATTTATTTATAGTTATAGGCATTTAATACTTAATTCAACTCTCTTGCAAATGCTGTGATAAATGTTCCCTGTGATTATTACGTAGAGAATGGCTTGTAAAATTAACCCTTAAAAGTGGAAGGCCTTCTTGGGATGACCAAAATCTTGCAGCACTATCTTGACCTTTTGACCTCTCAGGAGGTCATCCTTTATAGTAGAATTATGTTGTGGATTCTCAAAACCCTTAACTAGAAAAAAATGATTAGATAACATTGTTTGAGAAGACTCCATGAGTATATTGGTGAAAATAATGGTGAGACTAAAAAAATTTATTTTGACATGTAGTTGTTTTTATTGAGTAGAACATAGTACTTTGATAGTACCATTGAATATGGCACTTATTTCACAACCACTAAAAGTATTTTATTGTTTAAAATGTAACATAATATACAGAAAATCTGCATAATTTCTTTCAAAAACTGTATAATATCAACCAGAATTGTAAATTTTGGGTCTCTATGTCAGTGTGATGGAACATTTTATAGAACAATCCAAGATCAAATTTGATTCTGATCAGATCAACCTTTTTTTTTTAGATGAAACCATTAAACAGTGTTTTTATGGTCGGGATTTGGAAGGCTTCTACATTGCAGAAATTCACAAACGACATGTCATTTACATGTCCGCTACGACATGGAAAAAACTGTATGCATCTATATTTAATAATTCCGGAGGTATGAATAGGTGCGCTTTTTGACGCAAAATTATGCTGAACGACCTTTGGTCAAGATTTAGAAGACTTCTACTTTACAGAAATACACAAACGACATGTCATTCTTTGAAGCAGACTGTCCGCTACAACTTGGCTTCTATCTTTAACATGTCCAGAGATATGAATTGAAATGTAAATGCTTCTCCTTTACAGAAATAGACAAACAACAATACATTCATTTGTTTTTCTGTAAAATGGAGTTACAAGTTTTTAATTTGGAGTTTCATATCAAGACAAAATGTTGCGATTAAACATTACCCACCTTGCATCCATCCAGTAAGTCATCTGAGGTGCAGACAGTGATGTCCAGAGCATCGATGGGATCTGGTGTGTCCAGACGACTCAATGTAGCATTGGTCATGGCAGTGTCATTCACAGTTACACTAGTATTCACAGAGATGTGGCTCAACCCCAGTAAAGACACACCATCTGAACGAAAACAACAAAAGGCACTTAACACACAAAAACCAATCCTAGTAGTTGTTTATGTAGTATATTTAATTTGGTGCTACACAAGAACAATTTCTAAAAACTAGGTAACGGCCAACACACAATTCCAACATCTGCTTATCATCTAATTGAACAATCATATTACACAGAAACCAGAAAACAGTGGGGAGTTAGATGAAAAGGTAATCATACAATTCTGGATTGAAAAATGCAATGGCCAAACCAGACACTGGGCTTGTTGCCTCACCTTCTCTCTTTTTGCTGGTGCGGGTAGGGGTGGAGGTGTGGGGCTTAGTGGCCTTCTGAGTACCTCTCTCCACAGCGTAGCGGCTTTCGTCCTGGCAGAAGCCCTTCTCGATGCTCTCAAACAGCCAGTGCAAAGACACACAGAAAATGTTCCATTTCTGTGCACACTCATATTTTTGACCTGCAGGCATTGGCAAGAGAGAGATCAGTGAAGATGTTGGAAACTCAGTGGCAAAAACCGACACGGAAACTTCACACAACTTAACGCTAGCTTCATATGAAATTGCATCAGGTAGACAGGCTTGAAGTATGGAGTCCATTCTTGCAATTTGCAGCATGGAAGAAACAGGATTAATCCCATTTTCTTTGCATTTGGATATGTGCTAACCTGATTCTGAACCTAAACTATGTAGGATAAATAAATGTATGATAAGTTGACCTACCTGATGCCTCACTGACAATGAGATGGGTGCATTCATTCATCTTAAGTTGTCCGGTGTAGCTGGCTCCATGCTGCTGGCAGAGCCTTTGGACCTCTTTGCGTTCCATTGAGGAGAGGCCAGTGACACAGATTGTGCAGCCACAGAGCACAGGGCACAAATAACCCTCTATGGGCAGGTCGGTGTGTCGGAAAAGGCTGAGGGGGTAGAAAGCGACAGGAAAAGCGGGATGGGTTAAAGTTACGTTAGTCGATGTAAAACATCTACAGAAACTGTTAATGTAACACAGTGAACCACAACAAAAATAAATGTAAAGTCCAATGTAACATGAGCTGAAATGTTGATCAGATTTGAAATCAGATTTTGTACAAAATGTTTAGTTAGTATGTATTTTTCCACTGTGAAGACCCATTATCCTGACATGTAGCATATCAAGACACTGATGAAAAAGCAAAATCAGTAAACAGCTGAACCTTGTGCTGACAACAATAGGAAAAGCCAATATATAATTTGCAGGTTTGTCAACGCTATGCCACATACTTAGGTTTTAAGTTTTGAGGCAGTGTGCAATTGCTATTCTGACTGCAGGAATGTCCATCATAGCTGTGGCTAAAGAATGTAATTTGGTAATTTTAATGTAATTCTGTAATGTAATTATTGAATTTGTATAACTAAAAGCTGCCTTAAAACATGTTTTAGAATGGGGCTGGACAATGGGATGACATAACCTTCTGTCTGTCAAACATTGATCCATTGGCATAAAACTGACAAATCAAGTATGCATTTTCCTTTCCCAAAAAGTCTAATGTTTTCTCCCCTCTCTCTCATTCATAATTTAGTGTAAAGCAGTATATTAAAGTGAGCTAAATGGCCAGAAAGCAGCCTAAAGATAAAACAAATGTCCAAAGTGGTTTAAAAATGAATTAATACAAAAATGCACAAGGCTAGCAAATACCCTATTTCTAAAAAGGGAAGATCCCAATTACCTGTCCTGTGATTTCTCCCAGCAGGTTTTGACCCAGGTGGGCAGCACAATGGGCTTCCCTAGGCTGGCGGCCACCAGGTACTTCTTACTGCCCACCTCCCCGGCAACCAGGTGAGTGACGGACATGTTGAGGTCTCGATAGACCCGGCCCCCCATCAGCTGCACCAGGCCCATCACGTCAGTCTGGAGGTAGATGGAATTGCTCACATTGTTTATGAGGATTACCGGAATTAAATAAACTTGGGGTCAATGTCAAATAGTGAACCTGATTAGGGTGGACAGTGATGGACTGACCCGAGCCTCTTTATCCAAGCTGGTGCAGGAGATGGTGACATCTGCCATGGCCATGTTGTAGACAGGCTGCTCTGCTTTGGGAACACAGCGCTGCTGCTGAAGACAGAAGAGCACCACCAGGGGACCCACCATTCGACAGCCCAGCTACACAGCCCAAAAAAAAGGAGTCACTGTAGTGTTACACTGCAGATTATGTTTTACAGGAAACTTTGCTGAATGCTGACATTGTAACTACTGAGAATTGTGTGGTAGACAAGATTTGAAAGTGTGCACATTGAAACCTCTTTGCAGTGCTGGAAGGCGGGAGTTGAGAAGCTACTAAAGACAAACAAAGACTTGTCATTATGGTCGAGCTGTAATGCAGTCGCTTCGTCTATGGTCTTCAAGTACTTTTCTGACTGAAGAGCCTTGATGGCCTGTTTCATATGGAAAAAGAAGCAGCGTTTCAATAACAAACAAATAAGGGAGAAACAAAATGCACAATTTACTTTCATATTTTAGTGGTGAAGAGTATTGGCACTGGTCTCTTAAATTCCTCACCTCGTAGGCCTTGATTTCAAGTTCTGTCTTTTGTCCATTGACTTCTACGAACTTTACAACAAAGTCTTCTCTGTCTTCTTTTGACATGGTCTACATGAAATGAACGTGACACGGGTGTAATTTATGACATGAGCATTCACAATAATGAATGTAACAGCGAACATAATACATTTAAAAGACAATTGTAACACAGTTTTCTAGCTAACATTACGCAATTTTGTTGTCAGTCACAAATGAGTGTTGACATAGCTGTTAGCTAACTTGAGAAACACTGCTCAACAAAATTATGGGAACAAGTAATCATCACAGTAAAACACCAAGTCAATATCAATCTGTTCAGTTAGACAGCATAAGCGATTGTGAATCAACGTCACAGGTGCACTGGAGACGGCGGCCAACAACAATTGCTCTCTCCTTATCCTTTCTGACTGATTCTGGCATTTTGTCCTTGTCACTACTGGTAGCATGATGCATTACCGGCAGCCCATTCAGATGGCACAAGTGCTGTCGCAAGAAGGTTTGCGGTTTATCCGAGTACTCTCAAGAGTATGGAGGAGATACCAGGAGACAAGCCGTTACACGATGAGAACTGGACAGGGCATCAACCCAGCAGCAGGACTGGTAAATGCTCCTTTATGCGAATAGGAGCACTGCCAGAGAACTACAAAATGACCTCTAGCATGGTGCTAGTGCGCATATTTTTGACCAAACTCAGAAAGATTCAATGAGGCTGGCATGAGGGCGCAACGTCCTCTAGTGGGACCTATTCTGACAGCCCAGCACCACACAGGTTAATTGGCTTTCGCCAGAGAACATCAGAATTGCCAGGTCGACCACTGGGGCCCTGTTCTCTTTACTCCTGGTGCAGGACAATACCTGTCCTCATGTGTCCAGTGGAGGCATTTCCTGGATGACTATGGCATTGATCCATTAACTGTCCTTCACGTTCCCCAGACCTGAATCCAATAAAAAAACCTCTGTATCGGTGCATCAGTTACCACCCAGTAGTGCCACAAACTGTCCAGGAGCTCACTGATGACTTGGTCCAGGTCTGAGGGGGTAACCACCAGGAAACCATCCCAGTCTCATCTGGAGCATGCCTAGAGGTTTTCAGTGCATACAGGCACGTTGGAGCCATACACACTACTGAGTCACATGGAGTTGCCATGATGGAACACGCAAGTTGGAACAGCCTCACCGAACGGATTTTCGGTGTGAGTTTGAATCAAGCCCTCAGTCGGTTGGTGATTTTGGTTTATGTTGACCGTTGTTACGTCATTT
Organism: Novumbra hubbsi; assembly: GCA_016801125.1. Lineage (NCBI taxonomy): Eukaryota > Metazoa > Chordata > Actinopteri > Esociformes > Umbridae > Novumbra > Novumbra hubbsi. Next base: position 30,085 of record JACXGK010001064.1, on the reverse strand, counting down.
GTCTCTCCCCGGATTACACAATATACTGATATTTAATATATTTCGTCATCAAAACCCGATAAGTGATTGAAGTGTTCCCTTAATTTTTTTGAGCAGTACCTTGTTAGGCTGCCAGTGACTTTGCTACAGTATAGTTAGCTACATATTGAATTAACGACAATAAGATACATTACAAGAAATAGCAGAACTGCTACCCAGTCAGACTGAGGCAGTTGTTCTCTGGCTGTGCAAAGTTGTGCTCAAAATAAAGAAAACGCTGGTATTCCTGACAGTTGCTCTTACCTTGTAATAGAATAAGACCGTATTCCTTTAGTAAATACAAGCAAAGTTAAATCGCTAGTTAACTAGCAACAACGAGCAAGCTAGAACAATTTTAACCGTCCTCGAGCTCGCAAAGAGTGCAAATCACTTGTGCTCGTGACCCAAATAAATATAGTGGGGCAGCAGCTCTAACTCCGAAACGTGTCATCTACAAAGCTTGATGGGCATTAAAACCAGATGTGCAAAACATGAACAAACAGGCATCGCTATCATAAATGAAATGACACGTGACTTGCTAAGTGCATATAACAATAATTAAAGTAAACGAACCAATAAATCATATTGAATTTCCTAAATTACTTGCTGTAGTTACGTTGTTGTCATTCGCGCGCGGAAATCGTAATGTCATTCAGACGGAAGTGAGGTTTAGGTCAAGGCCGGAGACAACACAGAAAGTCCAATCGAATGTGCGCCATCTGTTGGCAAGTAAATATTAAAGACGATTTTTACGCTTACCTTGGCAAGCCGTATTAACATTCGCTGGAATTGGAAATAATCTAATGACAACACTTGCGTATTATATAATAATATATAACATTTTAGATTTTCAATATCTTATTGGTCATGTGACCTACTGAAATCAAACTTGCATAATCAATGCTTGGAGTTGGTCAGAATGAGTTTACCCGCCTCTAGAGGTTTGACCAAAAATTCTCAATGGGAATAAGGTCTGGGGAGTGTCTTGGCCATGGACCCAAAATGTATATTTTTTTGTTTTCGTTATCACTTTTTCCTTATGGCAAAAATAATGAAAATTGTGTTTAAAATTACATGAGATTAAATATGACCATCTAATTAAAATATTTGAAAAATATATTCATAAAAATCACCTGAAATGAAAATGGGCCTTTAAAGAGGCATTATGAAAGGCTTTTTATTGTACACTCTGAAAATTGTTTGAGGTCAGTAGATCACATAACCAATGATTTCTCATGCTATTGAAATTAAAAGCAAAGGGTGTGCAACATGTGTTCTTTTCTTCGGGTTAGTTGGCACTGATTTTGAAAGGTTTAGGAGTATTGGGTTAAGAGCTATTGAAATAATAATAATAAAGATTTTACACTTTGTTGTCAGCCCCTAACTGCTATTAGCTGAGGTAAAAACAGGCAAATATCTGTCGAATACCCAATCTGCATTATCTTTTACCAGTTAAACCAAATTTTCTAGTAACACAAACTAAATAATGACTATTGTGCTTTAATAATGACTAATACATCTCAAGATACATGTTAAAATGAGTTACTGTAGGCCTGTTGCAGATGTAATATGCCACATTTAGATTAGGCATATACTTTGGGCAATGATACCAAAGGAATTGAAAAAGAATGTGTACTGATACTATGTGTATTGCTTAAAAGACTACATGCCTGTTATGGGTTAAGACAGGCGGCCCAATTCTTATCCCCTTTTAACTAATTGGTCAAAATCAAATCTGGTCAAATAACCGATTTAGTGAAGAAAAAAACAAACAAATTGGTCACCTGTTTAAAATTAGTGTGGTCATATTCCTACTGCAAGCAACTGCCTAAATTACCAATAAATTATAATTTGAATATTAGTCCTTAACAGTTTTTTTTTTATGAATTATATCTTTGATCCTCGTGAATAAAGTATTTGTTCTATTTTTCAGAATGCCTTCAAAGTTTAACATACCAGACAGAGTACATCATTCATTCTATGTTAATCTGCAATAGAAACAGACATACTGAACAACACTGTGGCTTCCCTTTTATTCTTAAAATGTTATGTACAAGTGCGGCAGATTTTTTTAAATGTACATTCTATATAGAAAGTTTATATACGTCATATTACATTGAACATTTCACAATTGCACTAGTCTTTTACACAGACGTATAATCAGTCCTCATGTCATTTCAGTTGGTAAAGGCTGTTATTTACCTATAAATATTCTAGTGCTTTTTGCATTCTGGGGAAGGAAAATAATATAGAACGATTCTAGTGGCAGCAACAAGAAGGACAAACTTTAAAGAGAATGTGAGCAGTGTGGAACGGGAACATCGTCATAGGCGAAATAAACAGGAGACAATGGATAGAGGTGTGTGGCCTCTTGAAGACAAGCAGACATGGCTGGTCTCCAAGTTCCAGTGCTGTTCCCTTTAGAGGAATTGGGGAGGGGGGGCAGAGCAATACTACATTGACGCTTTCTTTACATATCTTTGTTCAACCTTTTCTACAAAAACAATTTGAAATTAGGAAATGTTTGACTGCTGCAGATGAGCCATGGAGTTTGAGGTTCATCCTTTTTCTGTGCTCGCATGTCCAGTTCAGACACATACAGTAGCCTCCTTACAGGAGGGTGTGTTGACAGGCAGAGTAGTGCCACCTGGTGGACTGGAAGAAAATGCAGGGAGAGGTAGGTCCAAATGCACATTGACCCCGATTCTACTGCTTGTCACCCCCCCTCACCAAACACACAAAATAAACTCATACAAAAGAAAACTATTGTCTCATTGGAAGGAACAAAGCAAAAAAAAGAATCGACAATATGAATTATAATTTGCATTAGGACAATTCAATAAAATATGAAACTGAATGCTGTTTGGTGTGGGGGTGTGGGGAAAAAATTAATATTTTAAGGGGTTTGACAGCAGACATTTTGGAGACAATGACATGATGTAGGCCCCCTCTTTCCTCTTCCTTCCTCCTGCGAGGAGCTGAGCAGTCTCTGAGCTGCAGCCTAGGAGCCACACAGCGGTCTGGATGCCTGAGCACTTTTCTCTCTGTCAGTTGGTCAATCAGCCAGAGTCTCCGATGTCATTGTCCACAGGGGGCGGAACGCTGGGCAAGACCGTGGAGCCGGTTCCTGCTGTAAGATAGCCAGCTACTCCGGGACCTGTAAGAGGCCCAGAAAGAGCGAGGGGACAAGCGTGAGACATCATTTAGCTGGTTTACATTCCAGCAACTTTCCCAAAATTCCAAAAAACTATTGAAGAAAAACAAATAGTTCGACCATAGAATTCTCCCTATCAACACCCAGCTATATTGAGAGGCTGAGATGAGTGGAATTGGAGGGCAAAAACAGCTCGGGCACAAGATGGGGGAGCGACAGAGGAGGTGCTAAAGGGTGGAGCAAGGACATCTACCTGCAGTCAGAGCAAAGAGAGAGGAGGGAGGGGGGCTAGGATGGGCCCTGCACAGGAAAACTACAGCCCGCTCCGCAGGGGGCTGCTGGCCGCCATGAGAGAGGGAGTGGACACACCTGAGGAGGAAGAGGAGGAGAAAAGGAAGGAGGAAGAGAGGAGGATGAGAGGATAGGGAGGAGGGTTTAAGACCGAAAGACACCAAGCAAAAAGTGAGGACTTAGTAGCAGCCACAAAGTGCAAGGCAAGCATAGTGGAAAGGAAGAATTCAGAGTGAGCTTGTAGAACGCCGCCTCCAAGGGGCCTTTTGCAAAGTGCTTTGGTGCTTAACTGAGCAAGACGGCATGAGGACTTATGGTATATTACCCATATACCACGGCTAATAAGGGTCGTTGTTATACATGCGCCTGGACACAGTCCTTAGTCCAATTATATTGTCCAGAAGCAAAACCACTGGTGCTTGTTTGTTGTTGTCATTTCTGTTTTATACGCTATTGTATACCCCAGCTTTTAGCCAATCAGCATTCTGAAACCACACACTTAATAATAAAAGTACATGCACTGTGTGTGAGCATATATAATTCCAACCTGTGAGGTATCCTGCTGTCTGGGACTCTGAGATAAACAGGTCATGTTTCTGGTCTTTAAAGGCACTCCACACAGTGGACCGAGCCAGGATATCATTGACCTGCAACGCAAGAACACTCAGACTGATACAAGTGTATGGATCCCGTAAGAGTCACAATAGACATATTCAGAAAGGTTGCTATAAATGCAACATACATTACACAAAACATACACAACTTTCCAACTGCAAGTACAGTTAAAATAAATCAATTACAAGTAAATAGATCTAACAGGTGGCTCATATGTAAAAAATAACATTCTACAGTGGCCTCATGTGTTGAACAATATCAAATTGTAGCAGTGGTCACCTGTTCTCCATACTGTAGACTGCGTGTCATGGACTTGAGAGCCTTGACAATCTGAGCCTTGGTGGCTGAAGGGTTGTCCAATGTCTCCAGCCCGATCCCTTCTAGTAGCTGCAGAAGGTATGGCACCAGGTCTACTCTGAGGGCCTGTGTGCGCACGCAGGAACATAGAAATACACATTAAGGATAGAACTATTAGGGTTGGTTTTCACGGGCATACATTTCTTCACTGACATAAATATAAAAGTATTATTTTGTAAAGCGCAAGTACACATACAGCGGGTCAAATAAGTATTGAACAAGTCACCATTTTTCTCAGTAAATATCTTTCCAAAGGTGCTATTGACATGAAATTTTCACCAGATGTTGGTAACAACAAGAAACCAAAACAAATAAGTTCAGAAATTAAGAAAACGTTTTTAACACATGAAGAAAGGGAGGTGCAAAAAGGCATGGAAAGCCAAGACAACAGCTGAAATCTCAGTAATTAGAAGCAATCCAGCCCCTTGTCAGTGCAAATTAATATCAGCTGGTTCAGTCCCAACTGATGGCCTAAAAAAAGGTATCATTGCCAAGGTCACACAAGACATCTCATGATGAGTAAAAGCAAAGAGCTGTCAAGACCTTCGCAACCTAATTGTTGCAAAACATAACGATGATATTGGTTACAGACGTATTTCTAAGCTTCTAAATGTTCCAGTGAGCACTGTTGGGGCCATAATACAGAAGTGAAAATACAATAATTTCACCATAAATTTGCCTCGACCAGGTGATCCTTGCAAGATTTTTGACAGAGGAGTGAAAAGAATAATTAGAAGAGTTGTCCAAGAGCCAAGGACCACTTGTGGAGAGCTTCAAAAAGACCTGGAATTAGCAGGTACGGTCGTCTCAAAGAAAACAATAAGTAATTCACTCCACTCCATTGCTGAAAGAAAAGCTTGTTGAAGCTCATATAAAGTTTGCTGCACAAAATTTGAAAAAGCCAGTATAGTGTGACCACATATATATTGTGGTCAGATGACAGCAAAATGTAACTGTTTGAATGCCATAATGCACACCCAGTTTGGAGGACCAATGGCACAGCACATCACCCTAAAAACACCATACCAACAGTAAAGTTTGTGTTGTCATGGTGTGGGGCTGCTTTTCAGCAAATGGTACTGGCAAACTTCACATAATTGAAGGAAGGATGAATGGGCAAATTTACAAAGACATTCTTGACACAAATCTGCTGCCATCTACCAGGATGAAGATGAAACGAGGGTGGACATTTCAGCAAGACAATGATCCCAAACACACAGCCAAGGAAACTATCAAATGGTTTCAAATAAAATTAATAAAGCTGCTAGAATGGCCCAACCAATGACCTGACTTTAATCCCATTGATCCAATCTATGGAAGGAACTTCAAGATTCATAGATTCAAAGACTGTTTGTGTGGAAGAATGGGCCAAAATCACACCCGAGCAATGCATGCGACTACTAGTTTCTCCATACAGGAGGCGACTTGAAGCTGTCATTACCAACAAAGGCTTTTGTACAAAGTATTAAATAAATATCAGTAAGCATGTTCAATACTTTTTACCTGTGTCATTTCACATTATTACACATAACAAAATTTCGGAGCTAATTTGTTTTGGTTTCTCTGTATATATGGATTACTTGGGTTGTTACAAACATCTGGTGAACATCTCATTTCAATAGCACCTTTGGAAATATATTTAGTGAAAAGAAATTGTTCAATAAGTGTTCAATACTTATTTCACCCTCTGTACTTCTGCTGAGGAATAAGTGGGAAGAAATTACTTTCATTTTGCACAAACATGAAAGCACCAAGAATTACAGGATCAGTGAGGAGCTTGTTCCCAGGTTGATACTAAAGTGTGCCGGTATGGTTAAGCAACCTAAACTCCTACTACCCTCTGGTGACTGTATGCTCTTTTATCCTGTCTCCCTATACATACTGGTCTTCTTAGTCTCTCTTCCTGCTGTCCTGTTATGAATAATAAAAAAATATATATATAATTTTTTTTTTTTATATAAAAAAAAAAAAAAGAAAAGGAAAATGTATAGGGGAAACAGAGTAAGAGCCCATGTGCCACCTATGCTTAAACCTGCCGGGGCTTCCATGGGTGTGGGCTTCGGCAGCAAGTGCCGGACTGTTGTGTCATGTCAATACAGTCAAACTATCTTGTGTGGTTTTGCATGATTCTAGGTATTATTTGTTGAGTGTCTGGGTATGCTTGTGCAGGCAAAACATTTAAATAAATAAAAATGACCGCCTCCCCAAAAACGAGAATATCTGATCCCAAATAGCACCCTACAATATATGTTGCGTGCAACTTAAGACCATAATAAGTAATGTACTAAGTAGGGCATAGTGTGCTTTGAGAGAGAGCTACCTGGGCCACGAGGTCTGTCTGCTCCCTCTGGAACATTCGGTTGAGTGCCTCGCAGGCCAGTCCTGCCATATCTGCCCTCATTCTCATCCCGTTCATCAGAGGGCCGATGGTCTCCAGAGCAGCCATGGAACGCACACATTGCTGTGCACACACACACACACACACACACACACACACACACACGTTATGATTTCATGCAAAAAGGAGACATAAAGATTCATAGTTCTAAACTAGTCAATGGATGTCCACTATGTGAAACACACAGCGCCCCATTATTACAGCGAGGCTCGGACGATCTCACCTCGTTGTCCGAGAGCACGTGGATGACACGGATGGCGCTCTTGGGCACGGCGTTGTTCTTGTGGGTCAGCGCCGCCAGGACGCGTGGCAGGTGCCCGAGGGGCGGTACCTGGTCACACAGCTGGGTCTGCGTGCTGAACAGACATACGGCGGCTGTGCTAACCGTCTCCAGGGCCTCCCCCTACGGGAAACCAAGGGTTGGAAATGCCGGTGCAAACAACACAAATGCAGCCTTGGGACGTTACGTGTGTATGTGTCTGAGCAGGGAAGTGTCCTCACATTGGGATTGTTCTTCTCGTAGAGCTCAGTAAGGATCTCCAAAAGGGACACCAAGAACTCGCGGGGTTTGCGCAGTACCCAGCCCGGCTGAGCGATGAAGATCCGCAGGAAGACTCCGCCTACCGCCAGTTCCCCCTGCCCCGCCCCGTAGGGCACCGCGAACTCCTCCGGCAGCTGTGCACACGGTCAATATAGCTTCATTCTAACCCCCTGTGCATTAACATTCTAACCCCCTGTGCATTAACCCCCTGTGCATTAACAAAGCATGAATAATGTGCAAATATACAGAAATGTATAAAACTTACTCTCCAGTTAACATCCGGATTATCCTTTTGCTGCTTAAAGTGCCTGCAAAGTCAAAAGAATAGAGAGATGAGCCAAAAGACAGACAATGCTCTTAGCTAAAACTATGGGTAAAACGGGTCGCCCCAGTAAGGGCAAGGAGGGGTCAAACATACTCCAGCATCATCTCCCGGACGGTGGTGGAAACCGTCTCCCGCGAGCTGTCGTTCCAGATGAGCTCGGGGTTCTCGTGCGTCCCCTCAAAAATGTGCACCGCCGCCTCCGCGTTGTCCCGCATGGCGTCCATGAACACGCCCGGAAGGAAGCGCATCAGAGTCAGCCGCACCTGAGGGGGGTTGACAGGGGGTGGGGGGTGGAAAGATTGATGATTGGGGTGGTGAGAGATTGTATGATTGTACTCTTAGCAGTGATTCTGCCTTACCTTTGGCCCCACCAGCTTGTCTGAGGTCATCTTGGAGAAGAGCTCGGCCGTCTGAGAGCGGACCTGGGGGTGAGTAGAGTTACAGAAGAGGTCCAGCAGGTAGATCAATGCACCTGGAGGAAACAGGGAGTTGGAGAGGGAACGAAGGTTACCACCTTTAGATACAGTCCACATACCCCACAAAAAATACATTCAAATAACAACATGATATATTATACCCACCCTTCACCATTGCTTCCTTGACTATCTTCGTGTTCGAGGTCAAGGCGTACAGAGTTTCCAGTACAAGCTGCCGGCCTGTAAAAGAAACAAAAATCTGAAAGGGAGTTTTTCTCTGGTATTTGTTAGTGAGTTGGGTGGCCTTACTTCTTTACATCATTATTAATAGCTTCCAATAATTACAGTGGTGACTGGGGAAGATGGGTAAAGTCTAATGGCAGTTTGCAGTCTGTACCACGCCGGCCACAGACATTTAAGTGTACATAGAAGAGAGTGTTCGTGGATGAACTCTGTAGAGGTTCTGTGGCCTTACTGGAGGGAAGAGAGTGCAGTAACACCAGTAGGTTGGACAGCACCAAGGATTCTGCAATGTTGGCCACACAGTCCTGGTTAGACGTGACTGTGTTCACCACCTTAAAAAGAAAGAACACATTCACAGTCTCAGGTCAAAGGTTAAGATTGCAGGAATATGGGCTTATGTACTGATCTGTAAAAACCAAACACTATTTTAATAAAATAAGAAACTTTGACATTTTCTTTTAAAAAGCATACAGTGGAGGAACAAATTATTTGATTTCCTGCTGATTTTGTATGTTTGCCCACTGACCCAAAAATTATCAGTCTATCATTTTAATGATATTTGAAGAGTGACAGAATAACAAAAACATTATCCAGAATAACGCATTTCCAAAAAGTTATACATTGATCAGCATTTTACTCAGTGAAATAAGTATTTGATCCCCTATCAATTAGCAAGATTTCTCCCAGGTGTCTTGTATACAGGTAACGAGCTGAGATTAGGAGCACTCTCTTAAAGAGATCAACAATCATGCCGTACATGCAAAAAAATCTTGAACAACACACATGGAGCAGTTTTGTCACAGTTTCCAAAAAGTCCTCCCAGTTGATGTAAGAGAATGGAATAGCTACACGCAACAGCTATATTAAGATATTTGTGCTATCAAAGTTGGTATAATACTATTTTCTTCAGAGAAGTTTAACTTCTTTCAAACATTATTGTTTTTGGAAAAATAAAAGTATAGCTATATACCATAAATCTGTCACAAGTTTTGAAATAAAAGGTGTGTACTTCCTTAAAACAATGTATGCAAGGATATTGTGCAGTATATGACTTGTTTGTACCTCCAGAGCGAGCTGCTGCACTTTCCCAGCCCCGTGGACACGTAACAAGGAAAAGAGCAGCTTGAAATGGCCGATGCACTCGGTCTCTGAACCTGGGAGTCAGAGCACAGACAGTAATGAGCACCGACCACCCCTTCAGTTAGTGTGAAGAAGCAGGGGCAACAACGACAGTTATACAAATTGAATGTATGAATGTGGCTCACAGTAGACCAGCTTCTAAACTGCAGCAGAGTTGGATTCTGACACCGTCCGTCAAATGGAAGCATTCAATTGCACCCCCCTTCCCTTACTACCACATGTCTAATGGTGGAAGTAGTTCTGACTACAGTAGTAGGAACATGTCATACTACTGCAAATCACTAAATAGGAGCGTCTGCTAAATGATGTGAATGGGATTGTGGCAGCGGTGAGATGTTCAATGAGGGAGAGTGGTTCACCAGGGTTGTTCTTGATGACGTTCCGCAGGGCCTCCAGGGCCATCTCGGCCCATCGTAGCCTCTCTGCGTGCTGCTGTGACTCCACCTTGTTGCTCTGTGACATGGCCAGTAAGGTGGTGAGGTACTGGGCCTGGGAGCCCACGTAGTCCAGCAGGCTGGCTGCGAACGCCTTGGGGTACTAGACCAGTCCCGGGGGGAGATATGGTTACAGGCTTATAATGACGCCCGTTACGCCTTTAGTGTAGAACTAGACAAGTATGGCTTTAGACAAAAGAACACATGGAATGATTGCTGTTTTATATATAATTATATACTTGTAGCTAAATTCTAGTTATTACCAGATAATTACCTGTCGGTTTTCAGATATTACCGTGAGCTGCATGAAGCAAATGGATTACTGTGACTATGACATGATAATGCTGGTAAGACATGAGAATGGGAAGATAATGGGACGAGGTCAGACAACATTACTAAGAGTCGGGGCTCACCTCCAGAGGAAAGGCCGGCTGCTCGTTGTAGACCCGGACAAAGATCTCGCCCACTATCAGCTCCTTGCCGTGGTCATTGAACACAAACTCGGACCCAAAGCTTTTATCGTTCTCGCCCTAAAACGGAGAGAGAGCAGGGAGGGAGACCTTACACAAAAGACCAATCACATGGGTCGCATTCAATAGGGTCTAAGATGGAAACCATTTTGATGTAATTTGCAACTGAAAAGGAGTTTCTCATTGGACGGGCCCCTTCCCATGTCAATATTATTCTGTAAGGAGCATAATGAACATGACCCAATTCAACAGTGAAAGCACACATTTTGGAAAGCGGTGGTCCCATAACTGCAGGGCGTGTGCTCTGCTCACCCTCTTGATGTTGGCCTCTTGCTGGGCCTCCAGGAACTCCAGCAGCTCCGCCCGTGTGCCATTGTTCCAGATCAGATACGGGTTCTCAGAGTTACTGTTAAGCAGCTTCAACACCTGGGAACAGGCCCAGACAAGACGTATGAGTGATTGTGTGGTGCATGTATGTGTGTGAGTACACACCATTTCTCCCCTTTCCCCACACCACTGACCTCCGCCGGCATCCCCGACCCCAACTTCCTGGAAATATAAGGCGTGAGCATTGCCGCCAGGCTCTTCCGGATGGTGGGGTTCTCCGGAGGCTGCCCTTCCACCCCGTTGGTCTCGGCGACGCCTCCTTCTCCCTGAGGCGGCGGGGTGTAGCCCCCCAGGCGGCTCAGCGCCACCAGGCTGAGTTTGGCCAGGCTGTTTGCCACCTCCTGCTGGTTGGTGTCCTGGTTGGCGGCCACACCGCTCTCCTCCAGCGTGTAGTCGTAGTTGAACAGGTGCACCAGGAGGTGCCAGAGAACTCCGGCGTGGTACAGGTGCGTCTGCAGGAAGTAGTCCACGGCAAAAGAGCTGACGCACTGCACGGCCAGCGCCGCGGTCCGCGGGAGGCCCTGGGAGAGGACGAAAGGCCATCATTTTCTCCTAACATTTTGGCAGTTAAGATCGGCTACTTTAAGAAGTTGGGAACCCATGAGTATACACAAAGTGATGTACATAATAATAACAATTACATTTAACACATTTTACACTTTTTTTTATTTGTCTACATTGTATGTAACCACTGTGAACGGAGCCAGAGACACCTGCCTGTTGACCGGCGGGGAAGCAGAGGTCCTACCTTCCCGTAGTACAGCACGTGACACAGGTCCCGGATGATGTTGGGCAGCTCGATGATCTTCTCCCGGCACTCCTCAAACTGAGCAGCCACGCTGTAACACTTACACACCAGTCCGCACACCTGCTCAACACAACAGTGTTTAGTAAGACACTGAACACAGGCAGTTCTCTCCTCCTGACAGACAGGTTACGGGCATACCAGGGTAACCCATACGGATCTGTTCTGTTTATGTTGGATTTGAAAATGAACAGTGACTTTCAGTTTTCTCCCCTTTAATTCAAGGGTATTCGAGTAAATATTGGTTAAACAATTTTTACATCACTTATTATTGTGATATAGATAGTGCCATGCTATTTGTCTTAAATGTGGTTTTTATTTGGAAACTTGACTTACGACGCTGAACTACGGGTCTGGTGGCCTTACCTGGACAGCCATGTCATCGGCCTTGCTGGAAGCGGTTAAGACAGCAACACAGCGGGACAGCCCGTCCAAGAGAACCTGACAGGAACACGTGGAGGAAATATTTCCTTTTAGACGTGTTATACAGAAAAGCACGCAGATCAAGTATATAGTCGCCACAATAGCATTAGAGATACATAATTTATAACCGCACATCATCTCAAATGCAGCAAAACTCCAAGTTGATTCAGTTTATTCGGTGCCTTGTGCAAACCTGATTTGCAAACAGCCAGTAGAGTTTTACCTCAATGCCATTTTCCCTGCGTAGTTCCTCGGCGTTGAGAGCGGAGCAGTTGACTGTGTGGAAAGCCAGCTCGATGGCAGCCGGGAGCAGGGGGGAGGTCTTGGAGAAGAGCTGCTCGTCACCGGTCTCCATGGTCATGGTCTTGATGAGCATGGGGTAGCCGGCGTATTTGTACGGCTCCAGTTCTGCCAACAACATAGCACAGCAACAGTTTACAGAACCTGGAAAGTCTTCAAGGTTCCAAAACGTAACACCACTGGACACAGTTCTGAAATTAATAGATTAGACGTGGCTGATGAACAATATGATTAGAGAAACGTCTTTGTAAACCGTTATGCCTAATCTTTTTGGTTAAATATGGCCAACTGTTAAATAGGGTAACATTATGCCCATGAGGAGTCTTCAGATTTATGTTGTGACCATGCTTATTACCTAGATGCATGTAAAAACTGGTTTTACACTGCTATGTTATTGTGCCAGCATAGTAAGGGAGTAGGGTGTCTTGTCCTCCCTGGCTGTCCCTGCCCAAATGCCTCCTGGTTGTGTGGCAGATCAGGGAGCTGACGATACCGGATAACTCTGGCTGGCAATCTGCTTATACGCCCGCAAATTGTATTTATTACAATCTTTACTCAAAATGTTTACCCGGCACAGCCAAAAAAGGACTGACCACTCCTCAGAGCCTGGTTCCTGTCTAGGTTTCTTCCAAGTCTCAACCCATTTTAAGGAGTTTTTCCTAGTCACTGTGCATAAACTCTGTTGTTGCTTGCTTTTCAGGGGATGCTCTTTAGGATTTCAAGGTTTCGAACCTGAAACACCCCTGGCAGTGCAGGATTACTACAGAGTGTAACAGACCTTGCTTGTGTCTATTGAAGAGGATGCTTTGGGCTTTCAGGATGAGGATGATATTCTCTGGGTCGGGGCCGTCGATTATGCGGGCCGACTTGGTGCACAGGAACTCGTAGGCCTTGTTCACCTTCTCAAACATATCCTGGAAACACACAGCCATTAACAGAACACAAAGACATTAACAAAAAAACACAGCCATTAACAGAGAGAGACACGCGGCCATTAACAGAGAGAGACACGCGGCCATTAATAGAGAGACACGCGGCCATTAACAGAGAGAGACACGCGGCCATTAACAGAGAGAGACACGCGGCCATTAACAGAGAGACACGCGGCCATTAACAGAGAGAGACACGCGGCCATTAAAAGAGAGAGACACGCGGCCATTAACAGAAAGAGACACGCGGCCATTAACAGAGAGAGACACGGGGCCATTAACAGAGAGAGACACACAGTCATTAACAGGGACACACGGTCATTAACAGAGACACACGGTCATTAAGAGAGACACACGGTCATTAACAGAGACACACGGTCATTAACAGAGACACACAGTCATTAACAGAGAGATACACGCAGCCATTAACAACGACATACACACATCAAGGAAAGAGTAACAAAACCTCCTTAAACCGTAATTACAATCTCAGTTTCATAAAAGTCCTCCATTTCCTACATAGTACACTACATAGGGAACAGGGCGCCCTCTGGAAAGCAGCTATGATAAGGTAACACACCCGGCCCTCTGGATTCTTGTCTGGATGGTACTTCTGTGCCAGTCTGAAGTAGGCCTTCCGGATCTTGCTCTCCTCGTGTCTGTGGAGAAAACAATGGATTCCAATCAGAAAAATACAATGGTTCCAATAGAACAGGAAAGAAGACACGTATTCCCTTCTTAATTCTAAAAGGCCACTCACTGTCCCTGTCCAATAGGCAGGTTAAGAACTTCATATGCGTCGTCCACAGACATTGAGGGGGGCTTTTTCTCCACTTCCCTCTTCCAGGCCTCCAGGGTGTCCTTCAGTAGTTTCACCTGCAGGGAGAAGACAACACAGAGGGAGCACAGAAAAGTTGCTGCGGAAAACGCTGTTGTTTGGGCAAATAAGGAATGCCAGCTGGCACGTTCTGCAAGCTATTCCCGAGTAAAAAAAAAAAATCACTGTCTGAAGCAGAGAAAACCCCAGCCATTCCTTGTATTTCAGAACCAGCACATCTGAATTGACTTTTCAACTATCACCAAGCCCTAAATTCTTGATCAGATAAGCTAGTTCAGGGCTACAATCAAATTCAGTACTACGATCAGCTTTCAGTTACTAAGTTGTTTGACTAGGACCAAACATTTCTTGATTTTCATTTTGTAATTAACTTCAGACCATTTCAGCCCACTGGGCCGCAGACAAAACACTGTCGGACTGCACAAGTGCTCGATGCCACTGCAGATGCATACATGCAGTCAACACCCACACACACACTCATCCACCCAGAGTCAAGGTCAACTTACGGGCTCGCGGATGGGCCAGTTGGGGAAGCGGTTGGCATCACACAGGTGACGGAGGTAGTAGATGTTACAGAAGAGCTCGTTTTCCAGTTGAGGGTAGCTGACGACGGGGATGGGGCAATACTGGTAGAGTGCCCGTGTGTTGCTGTACAGCCGCGGGCTGAAGTCAGCCAGATGGGCCGCGATTTTCTCGATCATCATCCGCCTGGAGGAGGGGGTGAAGAAAATTCAACACACAGGAGGGAGATGTAGTTAAACCGGTAGGAAACACCTACCCAAAACTCCACAAAAAAAATACTGACAAACAGAACCTCAGGTTAAGCAGCAGCTGAAACTGTAACGGTTTCATTGAGGTGGCTAACGAAATACCAAATGAATCACTAAAAGATGGACAGCAGGCAAGTTTGTTTGTACCTCATTTCGCTGCTCCAGATGGCCTCGGGCGTGTCGAACTCCCCCAGGAAGATCTCAGAGAAGCGCTCGGGCTCATAGTTCTCCAGGTAGCACACCATGGCCTCGGGCAGCACCGGCCCGAGGACGCTGCGCTGGACGATGTCCGTGCCTTTGGCTTCTTCTGACTTGAAGGCCTGCTTCAGGTGAGTGTACTTCAGGAACCTAAATGAAACCACCAGACGAGATTTAGTCCAACATGAACATCGACAAAACACAAAAAGACTAACAAAACCCACACACCCCACCGTTACCTTTAGTGAACTAATGCTCGATCAAGTAAAGTATATGTATTAATGTTCAGTTTCTCAAACGTTTCTGAAAAAAGCTTTTCCCAAAAAGGTCAATTGGAACATATACATTTCTAAGGCGTTCAACTGAATACGTGTAAGTTAATATAAATGTGTGTGTGTTGTTTCAAGGTGTGCTCATCACCTGGCCACGGGCAGCACGTTAGAGCCGGTGTACATCATGATGAAGAAAAAGATGCCGGTGAGGTAGAGGCGCTGCAGGTTGGGGTTGTCCTGCATCACCAGGTACAGCACATTGGCCACCTTCTCCACCAGAATGGGGTCAAAGGTCAGCAGCAGCTAATGATGGGGAGGGCAAAGTGGAAGGGGGATATTATTAGACATTTCCATTTTTCTTTTTTCTTTCCCAATGGAGACGTGGAGTAATGATCTAGTACTTGTTTGAGATGATAACCATTGGACTATCAGGGACTTAAGACAAGATAATCACTGCTTATAATCCCCCTTTATGAAAACCATAATGTCTGCCCATCTTGGGAGGACGGGTATTAAACACAAATGTGAATTTGGGAAAGGTGGAGCAAAGAATCTTTCTCACTTGGACAATATGCGGGAGGGAGGTGTTGTCGCTGATCATCCTCTTGATCTTGGGTAAGGGACGGATGATGGCATTGTCCTGATCCCTGGAGAGAGAAAAAAAACGTTGAAACCAAATCTACATTTATAACTGGACCTAAGGCAAGAATAAGAACATAATAAGAAAAGAAAAAAGAAAAGAAATCTGCATACATGCGGGGAAGAGTACATTTATGAAGAGCAACTGAAGCCAGAATGAACGAGTGAGAAAATAATAATCCAATGAAAAACCTCAAAGGAGAAATAAGGGAAATGAAGAGCCCGTTCAGACACGTGCCCGGCCTCCGTACCGGCTGGGGTAGTATGAGCACATGGTGATGAGCATGTTGAGGATGAGCGTGGCCAGGTCCGTCTCGTTCATCACCGCCTGCCCGCTGGACAAAAGGCACCACTTGAGCTGAGGAATGGCCTGCAGAGGGCGCCAGCCATCCATACCCTGTGCCCAGCACCGCGTCTTGGCCGTCAGCACGCCCGTGGTCCAGAACTCCTGCATCTGAGGGCCGGAGAACAAGGGGGCGAGCTCAGTTGTACAGAGATCCTACTTAGGTATTGTTCCCTTACTCTAGAAATACATCAAATTCCTTGCCTAATTAATACCAGTCGACAAAGAGAATAAGAAGAGTGGAGGGTTGTCAGCAGTGGAAACGTACCTCTTCAAAGCTGAAGGGGCCTCTCCTCTCTTTATCAGCGTTGCCAAAGTACCATTCCTTTTCACTCTCCCTCCTCATATCGGACCCGGCCTCGATCACGTTGCTCTGACGGACAGAAAGGCAAACGCAAAAAATTGGCTTTTGATATCATTGCAACTGGATCAGAAGACTGGACTAGGTAGCGGGGTTGTGCTACAACTGAGAAGGCAAAAAGAGTTTAACAACGTGGACTGGAGTGCCCAAACAGTCTACGCTGCAGCATGGGTTTGAATCCGGCACCAACCTTTTCTAGCAAAACCCTGCAAAAATATCTTTGAAGAGTTTTCCACAGACATGATGGAAGAGATCTGTAGCGGGCTACCTGCAAGGGGACGGTGGCCCGGCTGGTGTGTAGGTGAGCCAGGGTGAGCAGGTCCACCAGGATGCGCACGCCGTTCGAGTCCATGACCTCCTTGACATTTTTCTTGTTGAGGATGAGTTTGTTGAGGAACATGATCAGCCTGTCCCTTTCCAGTTTGTCCGTGCACTGAACATAAAGAGGGAGAGACCGATGGGGTTTTCAAAAGGTCTGAAGGACAAGTGCTTCAGAAGCCATGTCACTGCCTGACAACAAAAAGGTGACGCCGAGTGTGTCTGCGCACGGCCCACGGCACTGACCCGGTCCAGCATGCCCACAATGTACTTGGTGTCCGTGAAGGGGCCGATCTCCTCACAGCACTTCCCGTAGACGATGGTAAGAGCCTGCAGACAGAGGCACTTCATGGAGACTTTGGGGGTGAGCAGGAAACGGTGGTAGAGCTCATTGAAGAACTCGTATCTGAGAGAAAAAGAAAGGAAAGAGAATGAAAAGACAGAAATTAGGGAACTATAAAGGGATAGGGTAAAATTCCTTGGGATTCGACATAAAAGCAACATGGTCATTGGCTGGTTCCTCATGGCTGATTGCAGCGGTTGTCTTACGATCTCTTGATGACCCCTGACTCGTCCGTCTCATCCTCTTCAAGCAGCAAACGCAGGTAATAATCACCAATCTTGATCTCGTCCGAAAGGCACTCGTACTTCACCTGCAAAACACATCCACAGTGTTTACACTATTTCCCAATGATCATAATGTAACATGAACAGAATTTCTCAGAATGTCTTACTTCAAATTCCTGGTGGTTCCAGGAAATGACACTGGCGTTCCCCAGCTCGCGGTCCACGCCAAAGGCCCTCATCTCGGCCTCCAGAGCATCCCGAAGCTCCTCCCTCGTCTTCAGGTTCCAGATAAGGTTGGGTCGTGCGTGGTCCAACTGGAACCTGGTACGCAGAGGAACCAGAGATGGGACTACTCATCCAAAATCTAAATATTCACTTTTTATGCATTAATTGATTCAATCATTTAAAAAGAAGCCTGCAGCTGCTACTAAAATGTTATGGCAGTAAAAGTCAATAGTAAGAGAGACAGCCATTTTGCCCTAAGACCAGAGGACAGCTACCTGTAGTAAAAGAGCTCCCAGTTGGATTCAATCTTGATCCTCTGCCTTCTCTTCCTCAGAATGACTGGCTTTTGGTTGGGGTTCTGTACAGGGCAGTCAAAACTGTCAGTTCCTGAAAAACGTGTTCAATAGTCATATGGCTCTATGCTTGAGGATGAAATGATGCCTGCAACTATGGTGATTACAACACCACAGAGTTACCAGTACAATAGTCACAGTGCAGGGGATTGGTAAAAAACAAAACCAATATGGTGTCTATTCATTTGCATGCACGTGGAAACCCAAAAAGACACTAATGTTTTTTATGAGCCACTCCTTTCAAAAACCTGTTAATGAACTGAAACAACCAGAAGACATTTAACGATTACCACCCACCATAAGAAACGTTCATGATATCAAACCCGGACAAAAACACAACCTTTTAAATTAACAGAGCAAAAAGCCAAAATTAGCGAAATACCAAGATCCCACAAAAGTGTTACATGAGCTCTAAAACCGAGAGGTGAGAAGGGGAGGGATATCAGGAGACCGAGGGGTTCCCATTGGTCAATTCTACTTACCAGGTTATTTCTGTCCTGCTGCATTTGATTGACAGCAAAGAACCACAACAGACAGAGGGGGAGGGTGGGGCAAGAGACAACAATGAGATTATTTGTCCTCAGACAGATCAGACAGAGATGCTTCTCAAAATAGAAGGTCAAAGTTCACCTGCATCATGCGTCCAAAATATTTTTATTGACAAAAACAGTGTGACGCTCTAAGGTTTGCAATGACAATGTGTCTCTTTAAAAATATTTTAAAAAATATATTAATCTTACCGCAATTTTACCAAGTATAAAAGACAAAGCAAATCAGTTGCGGTAGTGATTTTAGAGCATTGGCAGTGATTGGCAGATTTGAGAAATACATTTCAAATAAATTACTGATTTGTGCTGGAATTAGCAGAAGCCCTAACTATCTTCTCAATAGAAAATTGAACTTAAAACCTGTTTATTTTAGATTTATAGAAAATGTAGAGAGAGAATCCATGGAATAACCCAGTGATTGGGTTATTCCAGAAAGTGACACGGTTGATTTCAGAGATTTTATTACAAAATTCAAGCGAAGCCGGTGAACAGATGAGATGAGATTAAGACGCCAGAGAGCGTCTTCTGTTAATGACCAAACAGGTCGGATGGTCTGCTCAAGTCATGGACGCAGATTAGTTATTTCAACCATGACGGCCAATATACATCCTTATGCGGCAATGCAGCACTAATCACAACAGAACAATGCATTCAGTAGACGTAAGGAACCCAGCACTAGGCAGAAGAAGAAGGATGCTTAATACACATAGCTGACAATCCCAACACCAAAATGCCTCACCAAGAACTCAGCAGATTCCATATGAATAATGCCACAAGCCAAATAAAGCAAGCAGCGCCCATCTGGTGGCCCATGTCAAAAGCAGCCTAATGCCAAGTGGTTGTCAGAACGTGGTCGAACCCCCCCGGTACACTGAGCTACGGACGCCAGCGGGATCAGCAAGAGCCAGCATGAGGGTCTCACCATAAAGAGCCACTTGCCACAACAAAGCCCCCAACTGGGGGGTGAAAACTGAGCAGTGATTAACTCCTTACCTCTTTCTGGGCGATGCCCATCTTGTCCCTCCAGTGCATCAGCACGATGTCGGCCTTCTCCTTGGCAAACTTCTCCACCTCTTTGGCTGCTTTGCCGGCCACGCGTTGCCAGTCGGGCACCTTCTGTCGACCAAACTGATCCTGAAAGGGGTTTCACAGCCGGAATGAATTCATTTCCTTTGGTACAGCGTGTGGAGCGGTTAGAAGGGGTGTGGGCAGTGTCTCTGCTGCAGGTTACCGTGGCGATCTTGACGTTGTCTCGGATGTGCATCCTGTCCACGTCTTTCTCGGGCACGGGATCCGAGCTGTCCAGGTATGCCAGCAGCCCCGTTGGCTGAGGGGGAGAGAGAGAGAGAAAAAGACAGACAGACAAAGACGGGAAGAGAGGGATACAGATAAAAGAACAAGAGACAAAGAGAGATATACAGAGAGAGTGAGAGACAGAGAGATAGCGAGAGACAGAAAGAGATATACAGAAATGTGTGTGTGTGTGTGTGTGTGTGAAAGAAAAAGACAGAGAAATAGAGATATAGAGTGAGAGTTGAAAAGAAAGGTATTATCAGTCTCAAGTCATGCTGGTCAAAGAATTTGTATTCAAGTATTTTTCCCCCTTCACATCTGCGTAACTATGTTGTTACCACACTATACATAGAAAATATTGTAAATTGTCTTTTCAAAATGATATGTTTAATATATAGAAATGCATATTTATTGTTTCCATTTTATTTATGCAATGTTATTTACTGAGAGAGTTGCCTAACCAACATAATGACGAGTACACCAGGGAATTGCCTGGACAACCATCTTGTCTTGAACCTCACCAGTATTCTCTTGAGGAGGTTCAAGGCGACTGGGTTTTCTGCCGTCCACAGGCCCACCAGGTGACGACTCAGCTGTCTATGGGGCAAGAAAAAGTGTGAGTTCAAACAAATTACCATATAAAGTTACCGATTTGGCCGTAAATCCTGAACGGCTCCTTCCCAAGAGATATGGGTATGAATCAGAAATGGATTTGGAACGAAATTCCATTACCTGTTGGTGAGCATCCTCTGGTCTGAGCTGATGGTGAACATGGAGGTGTGGAGGTGTCTGGGCAACGCCCCTTCACTCAGAGCCAGCTCCTGCATCTTAGTGGCAATCTCTTTGTCCCCCTCCTGACAACACACGCACAACATGTTGAGTGACAGATTCTACATTCGTTATTAAACAATCCAGGTTGTGAAAGTTGGTGACATGATTATTTCTATAGGGATTAAGACATAATCCACTATTTTCATCACTGTCATGTTATAACACTGTTTTGTCAAATGTCAATTTCATAACTTTGAGGTGAAAACCGCACCACTGACGCACTACGGACGCACTACGGACACACTACGGACACACTACGGACACACTACGGACACACTACGGACACACTACGGACACACTACGGACACACTACGGACACACTACGGACACACTACGGACACACTACGGACACACTACAGGACAGGAAAAAAATTATAATAAATGAGGCAATGAAGGGGAATCAACACTGTCAATATATGTCCATATATATAAATATATAAAGACAATGTAAACAAAGACAGAAAGTAAAGGTAAAAAATAAAGGTTTATACTTGCGGGAACCACTTGAGTGAGCATATGCAACATGAAATGTAAAAAATCACCTCAATTATGGCTTTCATGACCAGACCAGCTCCTTTGACAATGGCCATGGAGGGATGCTAGAGAGACAGAGGAAGAAGAGAACAAGAAACTGAGACGACATTCGATTTGCACACCATTAAAAGTCTTACCCGCCCACAAAAGCCTTCTTTAGAAATCACCACATCAACACAACCACCCTTCTGCCATCTTTTCTAATTTCTCAAACTCTGGGTTGAGAATACAAACAAAAGAATTTGGGGCAATCTAGTTTGAGATTCCGGCCAAACGTTTGAGATTCCTCTGGTCCCTTCAAGCTACCTGGAAGAGTTTGAAGAGGGTGCGCCCGTTGGAAGCAACCATCTCCAGCAGCATATCGAACTGCTGACCCTCACTGGTCTCACTGTAAGGGGCGCACAGGGCAAAGGTCAGGAAGTCCAGCAACGAGCTGATCACCAGTGCCCCCGTACCATGGTCCTGTCCGGACAAGAGGGGGGGGGGGAATGGTTCAAACATAAATAAAAACAAGATCAGCAAAAGGACTGTGACAAAACATAAATCAATAAACATACCACATTGCTTATGAACTTCTCCAGAAGGTTCTCCAGGAACTTTTTGGAGGACATTAGAGAGGCTTTGTTCAGTTGCTCCTGTCGCAGGTCATAGTCATCGTGCATCGGCTGAAAGGACGCAAATGAAAATGGCAGTGACTGTGAAATAGTCGCAGTACATTTGTAGCCATTTACCAGAGTAATATGTGTGCATGCTTTCAGTACCTGCGAGGGGGAACACAAAGACGACTTACACACATGAGGGCACAGAGCATGTCAATGGCGGCGTGTGTCACTCCATTGTTATTCCTCTTCAGGGCTTTCACCGTCTTCACACCCAACTTCTCCCGGAACCTAAAACACACACACACGGCAAGAAAACATATGCTGCTTAAACGAGAAAGAGATTTGTTCATTCCGGTTCATTCCATCGGCATCAGGCAAGGAGAACACCAGGCGACGCTGGGAATTCAAATGAAAAGGCGGACAAATGAACTCATTTGTATGGCATATCCGGAATACAAATATAATCTGAAAAGGGGGTCTGGGATTGACTCTTAACTCCACAGGAACTACAGAATAGAAATACAGGTCCTTTCATACATCTCAGTGACCTCAGGTGAGAGAGCGAAAGTGTCCTGGATTTATGAGAGACGGAGAGAGATGGAGGCAGCATGAGAAGGAGAAAAATAAAAAACACAAAGATAAGCCGCACATACAGGCAGAAAGAAGGAGAGAAGAGAGACGTGCAGCTGACATCACCTCTCCTCTGATCTCCCTGAGCAGTTGACAGATGGAATGACGGAGACAGCGTGAAACAGAGAGACGGCAAACAAAGGCTGACAGACGTACTCATTCAGTGAGTCAGGGAACGCAGACAGACAGAGAGACACGGACATACAAACACGGACAGCCGGGAGGCGGACTGAGATGCGTGAACATTCATATTTACGTTCCATCTGTGAGTCCAGACCCCTGACCAGACCTTGGAACGACAGAGTAGGGGTGTTACCGGCACGCCTTCCCACAACAGTACCAGAAAATACTGCAAGAAGCAGGGGAGACGGTAGGGTGGGGGCGGGCGGAGAGAGAGAGGAAGAGCCGGCGGAAGGAAGCGGAGCAGGGATGGGGGCGTCCGATAGAGCCTTGAGGGGAAGGGAGGTGTGTCTGTGCGTCGAGGCCTCACCTGGGAAGCTGCGTGAAGGCCTGGAAGCCTGCCTTGGAGGCAACGAGGCGTCGGATGGCCTGGAAGTGGCTCTCCAGCTCGGCGTTGGGACCCGGCAGCTCGCACTCCTGGGACAGCAGGGCCAAGATGGCGTTGCTTATCAGTTTCTCCTTGTTCTCCGAAAACAGGCCCTGGGGACCGGCGGGGTAAGGGTTAGGTTGGACAGACAGAAATTCACTTGGCATCTCGTTCTAAAAACCCCACAACCGATGTATTTAAAGAAAGATAGGACGGGGAGCGACAAATTAAGGAATCAAGTAAATGCTTTTTTTTGGTATAGCAGACGAAGACCATCTGACGACGATGTTGCACACTTACATCTTGAGTGACTGCGTGCAGGACGCCGCTGTAGGACACGTTGGCGTTGAATCTGAACACGGCATCGCCAAAGTTCCCATCTGTGAGAGACGGGGGGGAAAGCATGTTGATAATCTGACGGGGCGTACTCAGTCCGTCAGACCCAGTTTCTTTCGCTCGGTGCATCAACAATTCAATAGGAGGAGGTGCTACTCACTCGGGGGCGCGGCCAGGAATTTGAGGTGCAGGCTCTCCACTTCCTCATCCACTGGCATGCTCAAGAGGCCCCAGCGCTGGCCCCGTTGAGTGGGGGCCATCTTCACACAGACATCCCTGTTACCGGACGCCCGCACCCCGTCCAGCAGGCTGGCCATCAGAGAGTCCCTACACAAAGACACAGACCAACACACTTTAACAGCAGAGAAAGACACAAGGAACAGATAGATAAGCCACATTCATTTTGGGTTTTATGAATGAACGCACTAGCAAACTGACACCGGCAAACATCTAGAATGATATGGACACATTGATGAGGCAGAAGGCAGTATCGTCTTAGTGTTTTCAGCATGTTTTAATCTTGTCATCGGTACCATATCTGGTTAAAAGCTGATTAGAAGTTCACGTTACTTAATAAAGCACTAAAATGTGCTGGCTAGGAATTGCAACATTGTTGCTAATTCCCTTTTTTATAAACTTTAAGTTTTGTTTACTTCACCTGTTATAAACAAATCAAGGAAAACCGGTGCATTTTGCCTTGTGTCGTGCTCACAAATTGGTTTCGTCACTAGACGGTCTATGAAGTGGAGCAGTGTGTAAATAGAAACAGGTCAACTCAAGGCAGAGGAAGTGAATGTGCCAGTCAAGGGCTGCGTAGCGCCATACCTCTCTGTGGAACAGTACTTCCTGATCTGGCCTCTGATGAACTCTATGGTGAAGACCTGGGGGTTTTCTACATCACAGATGAGAGCAAACACCTGCAGACACAAACAGTTTTCTCTATATAAAATGAAGACCATGACATTTCAGTCTAAATCACAAACCAAAACCAACAAACATGGCCCTTAGGCCATAGGAATACACTGAACAGAACAGATGAAGGTAGTGGTTGCAGCTGCCTACCTCTTCAAAGGGCTTGATGGTGGCTATGTTGTAAGAGGCTGGGTCTCTCTCAACTAGACACGTCTCAGTTAAGCACAGGATCCTCTTTACAGGCTCCTATCAGCGAAAAAAGTTAGGCTTCCATAATAGCCAATTAAATAGAACGCATGTTTTTATGTCCGTGTCGTAATACAAACAGTGATTATTGTTATGGGACTCTGACCGAGTGACGCGGGGAGATCTTCTGCACCACAAACTCCGCCAGGGAGGTGATGCACTCGTCCGAGGCGTACTTCCCGAGTCGGCCGGTCACGAAGTCCTCGAAGGCTAGCGGGTCCTTGCGCAGCCGCAGCATGATGCCGATGAAGTTGCCCGCGTGCTCTATGGCACTTTTGATGATCTCGTCCCGGTGCTCGGATGCGAACAGGTGCTGGGGGGGAGAACGAGGGATGGGGGAGTTGGGGTAAAGAAACCGTTATGAGAAGGTGGAGAGAGGTTCAGAGTGAGGGGGTTGAGGAAAGAATGCAACCAAAACCCAAAAGGGCTAAATGTGGAAACTCCACGGGTGGGAAGAAACATTTGTATACAGGCAATTACCAGAATGAGTGTATTCCCATTTCAAACAATATACATTTTATCCTCTAACCTCAACTTTCGGAACCTGAAACTCAACTCCCCTTACAGCCAAAAAGCCAAAGAGTCTTTGTCTTTTTGCAAACCGGCTAAATCATCTGAAAGTTCACAACAAGCACAGTAAAACCAGTACACACTCACACATACACACACACCCAGGTACGTACCAGGCGATTGAAGCCTCCGTAGAGAATGCAGAAGCCCCCCTGGTAGTCGCTGACCTCGGCGAAGCCCTCGACCGAGCGGTAGTCGTAGGAGCACACCACCCGGTTAGTCTGGAGGTCGATCTGATCGATGCCCCCCGGGGTCACCTCCATGCCCACAGACCTCCGTGTGTCGCTCCAGTGGTGCTTGTAACAGTTGTAGCGCTGAGGGGAGGTCAACACGGGTCACCGGGGTGGATAAAGCGGCCTGAGGCGTTGCGGCATGTTAAAAAGGTGCGAGGCAAGACTGGCGGAAGGCTCAATGGCAGTGAGCTCTTCGTGCAGTAGCCCAAACCCCACACTGCAACAATGCTACGTTAAACCTCCATTTAAAAAAGGAGCTTGTCAATTGAATTGGCATGGTCAGCCCCCCCCCACAACATTTACTATAGTCAACCACCATTTTTAGTGGTAAGAACACGCTGTTGGTGTATCTAATACCATAGCTGGCAGCTCTTTCATAAACATAACCAAAGTCCACAAATGCAACCTATTCCCAGTTGTGAATTACTAAATACACCCATAGGGCTCAGGGCAAAATTGTACTTAATGGGGAACAGGGTGTTTCCCTGACGAGTTAAACAGAAAGTGGCATTGATAGGCGCTGCCTGTTGTTGAAATATGACCCCTTATGCAAATAAAAACCTTCGGAGAAAGACAGACAGGCAAAGAGAGAGAGAGAGAGAGAGAGAGAGAGAACGCAGGTTCTAATAACATCCACACGGCAACAACTAAAAGCTGCTCCACCCCATAATCCCTCCCGCTACTCCTCCTCAGCAAACATGGCCTTGGGGTGTGCGCGTTGTTCGTTTAGTGATTTACTTTCTTCCTCCTCCTCTGATTTGTTCATGTCGGCATTCATACAGTTCTGTAATGTACTTGTGGATAAACGGGCAGTCCATTCACAGTCTTTCATTTGCTCAGTCTAGCCTCTGTTCTCTAGACTAAATCAGCAAATACTCACCCTGCCAGTGATTTTCCCTTCAGAAAAGTCTGTTCTGAACCTCTGCAGAGAGAAAGACAAAAAGAGGTCAGATCGAACTATTGGGACGCGTGTGGCGGAGGGAGGACCAACAGTCTTAACTGGTGCTGAAATAACACTGAGGGATTCTTCATTAACATCTGTCATGAACAGCTGCATCATCATCATTGCCAGGAGTGCGGCATTTATTGGACAAACGCGGGTGCTTTATATGGGCTAAAGGCACCCACACACGGGGCCTGGTGGCAGCATGGAGAGAAGTTGGTGCAATTGTGCTGAATTGGGCTGATCAGGTGGGCGTTTTATGGACCAAAAGTAGGTTTATAATAAGTTTATACAGGATTGACCGGTTAGCTTGGCACATGCACAACTTATGTTGTTAACTGAATGGCAATCGTCATGGGAATTTGTTTTCATATTATAACAATATAGCCTATAGCTAAAATAATATTGCACACAGATAAGAATAGAAAATAATCTGCTTACATATGCAACTACATTACTTAAAATGAACACAAAGGGAAAAAAATTACAATGTACTTGGCTGTCATTTGTATTTATTTGACAAAACCATGCAATCAGTATTTTGGAGAAATACCAAACCTAGCGTTGCCAGAGCATTGGTGTTACTATGGTAGCCAACACAAAGTCAGCTATGCGGTCTATTGAGTGTAAACCCCTACATGGGTGTACACACGGTATGCAGACTTAT
The DNA here is from genome assembly GCA_016801125.1 of Novumbra hubbsi. Taxonomy (NCBI): domain Eukaryota; kingdom Metazoa; phylum Chordata; class Actinopteri; order Esociformes; family Umbridae; genus Novumbra; species Novumbra hubbsi. The sequence goes on along the minus strand of JACXGK010001064.1, from coordinate 3,063 downwards.
CTCACAGTTCAGTTGTCATACAGTGTGCAAGTGACTTAATATGTTCTTTCTCAAGGTGCTATTAACAATAACGATAATGATACAAGGCAACCATATTCGATAACTTACACGTCTAAACTCGGACAATGCAGCCCACCAGTGGGATTTGTTATTGTATACACACACAGACTAGAAAAACAACAACATGGAGTCCTATGGGACTTCATAATAATTAGGGAGAAAACATCTCCAACATTTCATGTCATCAACACATTTAGTTTTTGGTGAGGTTGGCGAGAAGCGGCACTGCATCGAGGGACATGTAATTTGCTTGCTCTAGAATCTTTTGCTACATTTTAGATGGACAGCATTTTTGCAGACTTCTTTTTGCTTCACCTGGAATTTAGATTTGTCCATATGTGTGGTTGCGGCCACTGTTGCAAATGTAAGTATTCTCATGCAAAAACAATGACTTAGGGTACAAGTATATGAAATGGGTAAAATAATTCTATATTTTATTTAGGCATAAAGTCTGTGAACAGATTATACAGCTAATAAAGACCTAAGCTGCTAATGTAGAGTCTGTGAATGGCTTATACAGCCAACAAGACCTGAGCTACAAATGCATAATGTCTGTAAAGTCAGGGTCTTGAGTGGCTTATCCAACCCATAAGACAAATAAAACCCTGAAGTGTCAGCCTGGATGTACTTATCCAATCCAGATCAATATGTTACCTTAGTGCAAGAACAGTGACTCCCAAGCATAGACTTTACCATATTTTACTGTGTTACAACATGGCATGAACATTTATAGAATTATTTTCAGCACAGATAAACATAACTATAAACATAAATATTCCTTTTGCCAAGGTGAAAAAGTTAATTCCACAAAATGTCTAAATTATTGTAAAAGAAAGTAGTTGAAAGTATTCACCCCTTTTAGTCAATATTTGGAACATGCAAATTTAGCCATGGCTATATGGATACGTCTTGACAATGTCTGGGAATGCTCCTGATGAGAAGGCGGATGGTGTCCTGGGGGGAGATCTCTTACCAGACCTGGATCAGGGCATCAGTGAACTCCTGGACAGTCTGTGGTGTTACTTGGATGCACCGATACACAACGGACAAGATGTTCTCAATTTGATTCAGGTCTGGGGAATGTGGGGGCCAGTCAATGGCATCAATGCCATAGTCATCCAGGAACTGCCTACACACAAGGCCAGGCATTGTCCAGCACCAGGAAGAACCCAGGGCCTACTGCTCCAATGTAAGGGGTCTGAGGATTTCATCCTAGTACCTAACAGCAGTCAGGGTACCGTTGGCTGCCTTCCGGCAAACCAAGATTTAATGAGAGTTAATTTCCTTTTGCCACTCAACCATAAAGGCCACTTTTGTGATTCACCCAGACTATTAAAGCAGTATGCACGGTCTACCAACTCAGCCATGGGTGACTGTTGCCATAGGTGTCCTGGAATCCTCACTAACTAGTGTTGCCCTACTCCCCCAGATACTCAGGTTTTGAGGAGGGCCTGGAAAAAACTTTATCCTTTATTTTAAAAAAAATGATTTTGATAGCCCATGTAAGAACATATTGAAAAGCCAAAAGGGGTGAAAACTATCAGCCTCTGTAAAAAAGAAAAGGTCCGATAATGGCCAGCTGCTCTTTCAGCATAGACATCACCATATAAAAAAGCCACAGTCAGATGTGCATACATTTTCTGTACGGGTGGTCCCACTAATCAATCTTATAAATGATTAGGCCTAATGACTGATCTCTCACCAGGGCCTCTGTGAGCAGCTCTGTCCGGTGCTCTGTGGAGAACTTGAGCGTCTCTGACTTCTTGCCACTACCCTTGCGGAACGTGAGGTTGAACTCGGTGCCCTGGCCCTTGCCCACCGGGGTGATCCCACAGATGTCCCCGTACGGCCACTGCAGGTCACCGGATAAAAAAAAGAGGGGAGAAAATAAAGTGGGTGAGTGGTAGACAGAAAGACGTCACTAAGGAAATTCACTTGACAAACAATGGGAAGATCAATGCATACGGATAAAAATCCAGTGACGCTCATTGAGTCACAGCAAAATTAAGGGCTAGCTTAATGTGCCCACTGACCTGGTTGGTGACTTCCAGTGTTGCCGGGTTGTACGTGGTGATGCCATGAGTGCCAACGGAGAAGACTCGTTTGTACCTGGAAACAGAGATTATAGTTCAGTCAGTCAGATGGTACCTTAGCAAATCACAGTTTGTTAAAGCCAAAAAACACCTATGGAACACAGAGGTTGTGTCCAAAAAAGGGATGTCAATTGGGCAAGATTTTACTACCAGAATAGTATGTTATTATTCAAATAGTATTTGGTTAACCAATATCAATATTTTTTTCCAAACTACTAATACAACATGAGCGCTACTACATAATGCACAAATGAGAGGGTGTAGCTGTCATGTAACACTGGCTCAATAGCCTTTGTGTGAGCGTGTGTGCATGAGGAGCCGTGCGGTAGACACGTAAACCTCAGCCACAGAACTTTAAGACAATATTTATGAACACATAACACTGTGTTTATTGGATGGAGGAGTCTAGAGAAGCTAGTTAGCTAAGCTAGTCAGCTATATGTTATTTGCTTAACTTAACATGTGAAGGAGCGCATGTTATAAAATATATATATATATATATTTTAAATATCATGTTATATAGTCATATGTAAAACGTAGACATTTTTATTGTCACGTCTCCACCTAGCGGTGGCCGCTCCCCTGGTCGCGCAGCCCCCCGGCGTTCAACGTCGCCGGCCTTCTAGGCACCACTGTCCCTGTTTGTCTTGTTTCCCATGTCCTGTGAACGCATCCCTCCCTGATTCCCTGCAGCTGATGCTCATTGCCTGAGTATTTAATCCCTCCTGTGTCTTGTCTCTGCGTTCGTTATTGTCTTACTGTTACTTGTCTGCACGGATGTGCTAAGAGAGAACATATTCTCTGTTCTACTTATTACTCTGGAAGAGTTTGACTGCGCTATCGCAGCGCTTTATATAGGTGAAATAAAACCTATTGCAAACGCTTAACTGCATTTTGGTCCAATCCTTGT
>JACXGK010001063.1:31043-79331 GCA_016801125.1 Novumbra hubbsi | reverse complement strand
TTATGACCACTGAGAGGTGAAGTGAATAACACTGATGATCTACACTGGTCAGCCATAACATTATGACCACTGAGAGGTGAAGTGAATAACACTGATGATCTACACTGGTCAGCCATAACATTATGACCACTGAGAGGTGAAGTGAATAACACTGATGATCTACACTGGTCAGCCATAACATTATGACCACTGAGAGGTGTAGTGAATAACACTGATGATCTACACCTATCAGCCATAACATTATGACCACTGAGAGGTGAAGTGAATAACACTGACGATCTACACTGGTCAGCCATAACATTATGACCACTGAGAGGTGAAGTGAATAACACTGATAATCTCGTCATCAGTGGCCTGAATATATTAGGTGGCAAGTGAACCTTTTGTCCTCAAAGTAAATTTGTTAGAAGCAAGAAAAATGGGCAAGTGTATGGATCTGAGCGACCTTGACAAGGGTCCAAATTGTGATGGATGACTGTGTCTAGACAACTGGGCACCTCCAAAACTGCAGCTCTTTTGGGGTGTTCCCAGTAGGCAGTTGTCATTCCCTTTCAAATTGGTCCAAGGAAGGAAAAGTGATGAACCGGCAACATGGTCATGGGAAACCAAGGCTCTTTGATGAATTTGGGGATTCAAGGCTAGCTTGTGTGGTCCGATCCAACAGACGAGCTACTGTAGCCTGAATTGCTGGTTCTGATTGAAAGGTTTCAGAACACACAGTGCATCAGTTTGTTGCATATGGGGCTGTGTAGGCACAGACCACAGTGAGGGTGCCCATGCTGACCCCTGTCCACTGCCAAAAGTGACTACAATGGGCACTTGAGCATCAGAATAAGGTGGCCTGGTTTAATGAATCATGTTTACATCATGTGGATGGCCAGGTGCGTATGCTTTGCTTACCTGGAGAACACATGACGCCAGGATGCACTATGGGAAGAAAGCAGAGGCAGTGCGATGCTTTGGGCAATGTTCTTCTGGGAAACCTTGGATTCTGGTGTGATGCTTTGGGCAATGTTCTGTTAGGAAACCTTGGTTTCTGGTGTGATGCTTTGGGCAATGTTCCGCTGGGAAACCTTGTGTTCTGGAGTGATGCTTTGGGAAATGTTCCATTGGGAAACCTTGGGTTCTGGTGTGATGCTTTGAGCAATGTTCTTCTGGGAAACCTTGGGTTCTAGTGTGATGCTTTGAGCAATGTTCTTCTGGGACACCTTGGCTTCTGGTGTGATGCTTTGGGCAATGTTCTGTTAGGAAACCTTGGTTTCTGGTGTGATGCTTTGGGCAATGTTCCGCTGGGAAACCTTGTGTTCTGGAGTGATGCTTTGGGCAATGTTCCATTGGGAAACCTTGGGTTCTGGTGTGATGCTTTGGGCAATGTTCCGTTGGGAAACCTTGGGTTCTCGTGTGATGCTTTGGGCAATGTTCCGTTGGGAAACCTTGGGTTCTCGTGTGATGCTTTTGGCAATGTTCCGTTGGGAAACCTTGGGTTCTGGTGTGATGCTTTGGGCAATGTTCAGTTGGGAAACCTTGATCTCCCTTTGTTGAAGCTCCACTCTTTCCATTTTGCTGCGTCCCTCTAAGTTGGTGCATTTTCAGAACCTCCTCAACTCCCAGGCATCTTCTAGTGAAATAGCTGTGGAACCAAAAGCAGGTCTTGGTAGCTCCGTAGGATGTTGTGGCTTCTTGTTCTGCCCTGAGTGAGGAGGATGCACATTCCAGTTAGACCCTTTTTTTACTCAGGCTATTGGACTGGGTCTGAGTTTCCTCTTCAGGGGACTCATCAGATGAGTCTTCAATGACATCAAAGGATGTCTTCATCATCTAGGAGAGCTGATTCACACCCACAACTCCAGCTTGAACCTGTGGCACATAGTCTAGGTCAGTGTTTCTCAACCTTATTTGGGCCAGCGCCCCCTTAGCCATTATTTAGGTCCCTTAACGCCCCCCATTAAATAAGGTGTAGGCTAATTGCCATGAATATTAATGATTATTATTTGTATTATTGTTACGTTTATTATTGTTGTTACTATTGTTTTCATCAAAATCATTAAAAAAACGAATCCGTGAAGATCAATTTAACATTCAAAAATAAATGAAACAAGACGTGAGGGTTTGATCGCCTTAACAAAAACTTGACAGACAATAAACTTAACACACAATAAACACAAGTTATGCATTGGTTGGAGAATATACAAAGCCATAACTAAGTATTTAATTGAATACTGAATGCATGTTTTATAGTACTGTGCCATTTTTCTGATATGTTGTATTTAAATGTAAGACCATTTCTACAACAGCACTCCATCCAATTTAAACATAATTACACTAATTTCTCACTATTAATATGGGATTCCACAAATGTATATTCCACAAACTTCACGTTTGCCACGTTTGAAAAACTTCTTGCAAAAACACAGTCGCCATGGTTTTCTTTCCCTTCAACAGATTTCAACCACAACACTAAGTTGCTATTGTTCAACCACTTCTGATTTACACTAATTTGAACTTTCCCATGCTACCTGTGGGATGATTAGCAGTAAATCTCTATTATGTAGCTAGCTATATTTCCTAGCTTGGTATTAGCTAGCTATCTAACTTACGAACAACAGTGTTGGGAGAAAAGCAGCCAACCGTCACAAGTTGACATCTATATAATGAATACTGCAGGATCAAAGCTAAAACCCCTTTTTTTTTTGCATCACCTCTTTCCAGTGCTAACAGAACTTTTAAGACCTTTTAAAATAGGAAATCAGACCCTATAAGATAAATCCATTTATTGGAAACCCTGTTTTTCATGTTCCATGTTTCAGATTAGATTTTATTCCTATACTAATTAAAGATTAATCATGTTAATGTTTAATGAAGACTTTAAAACAAGACCGATTTATGCCTGCTGATGGTGTTACTGTGACACGCTTGTCAGGTTGTAGACTATGGTTCATGTTTAATTTTATAGGCTAGTTTGTGTTCAAATGCTTTGGCAACGTTGTATTGCAGTCATGTCAACAAAGCCACTTGTATTGAATAGTGTTTTAATGTGTGTCCGGATGCTGGATGCTAAGTTGCTTTCAGGGGAAGTCCGACATCGGAATATCCCTCTTGTAAATGTGTATCCACTGTGCTAACAACGCGTTCCCTGTGTATCCTTTAGCGAAATTAACACTTTTAAGAGAAAGAAATTCTTCCACTGTAAATACCAAGCAAAAGAGCATTCATTTTCCAGAGTTTACATAGTAAACGCCATTCGGATGACATTTTCTAGATGACACTCTGACGTCCCGTTCCTGTGAAGGCAGCACAGAGCTGTGCCACAAGATACTGACGGGGAAAACTTTAGAGAACAGTTACTATTCACTGTCTCGTCCATTCGCGTCAACTGTCAGGTTTTATAATGCAGACCATAGTTTTTGGCAGGTAGCTTAAAACCCCTATTGTCAAAATTCCTATTCACGTGAATCTTCTGTGTAAACTTACCTTAATACAAACGCCCCCCCTAAACCAGCTCAATGCCCCCTTAATCAAAATATTGTATCCAGCGCCCCCCATTGTCCTCTGAACTCCCCCTGGGGGGTGGTACCTCCCCCGTTGAGAAACACTGGTCTAGGTCATCAGCATCAGGGAATTCAGACTCTGAATGAGGACTATGCCTCCTCATCTTCCTCATCCCGTTCTTCATGCAGCATCTCTATGACCATTTCATTTCAGTTGTTAATCTAGAATGACTAGAGTCCCGCCATACTAACGGTCTGGATGTATTTTGTTGACCTAGCTGACTAATGTTATGAATAGAATATTAGATTAGAACAATAGAATAAAATATTTCAACAGCAAGCTAAATGTTGAAAATAAGACCTAGATGCATCAGATGTGCAAAAGCAGCTGTGTTGAGTTGTGAAACGTGTAGCAAGTAATAGTTGTCTGGAGTAAATGTGTTCCTAATTGCAAAACATTAGAAATATCAAAAGGTCCCATAAAATTCCATAGTGAATTTTTGACCCATGTGTGTGAAATGTATGTAGAAATACAAAAATTGTGTTTGTTTATGAAGAAAGAATGGAAACATTATCATAATAATTTGTGGTAATCAAAAACAAGATATTTAATGAATACCTGGAATATTAAATGATAAAAAATAGTTTTTTTAAGAGTCACCAAATAAACACTGATTGAAATAACATAGGGGTCATTTTTTACCCAAGTTGTGCATTAGAAAGGTACGAATACAATGAATAATTGTATTTTGTTTATTCAAAAATCGTAAAAATTATTTGTGATGATCAAACACAAGTTTATAGACGAATACCTGGAATACTGAATGATAAAACATTTTTATTGCAACAAAGTAAATGTGATGTTGACATGTGTTAAGACTTGATTCAACTACAGAACCCAAATTGCAACTATTTACTTAGACAGTAACTAGGAAGCAAGACAAAAATTATGCGTATACATAGAAGTAGTTAGTTATAAAATCACATAAAACGAACCACTTAGTTAATATTGGAGTCTTACCATGTTCAAGTAAATTCAAGTGGGTGGTATTTGTGTTTGTAGCTGGAAACCGTGAATCAGATTGATGTGTCAACTAGCAATGTGGGTGTGCAAGCTAAGATATATTGAGGGATGTGGATAACTGGTTTGTGGCATGATGTTGAGGGATATATGGATATTACTGCAACACTGTGTAATTACTGTGTAGCGTAAAATGTAGCATAATTTCTACTTTGACATCATGACTGATGCGTTCTACCGTTATGGCGATCTGAAGTGCATGGGTTTTCCAAGCTTATTGAATGTGTGTTCTCTAGCAGGAGAACGAAATAGTAGCTCCCAGTAGGGGTTACTGCATGCTACTCATTTCAAATAGACCGCTCATTTAAGTTAAACTATTTTACTGACTGATAGAGCACGGGCCTTCTCCCAAATGTACAGGGATGTTTGTTTCTTACTGGATAGATTTGTTTTACTTCCTTTCAGCGACTTGTTCATTGTCTTGCTTGGGCCTGTTATTTGATTTGATATTTTTACACTACCAGCACTTACATGCACATTCAAGGCTGCCTCATTAATTAATGTTGTTGTATGTTTTGGGGGAAGCATACCCACCCATGAACAAAACACCAGTGTTGTGAAGTTCTTTTCATTTCAAAGACTGTCATGAAAATACCAACTGTAGTAAATGTTTACTTTTTATTTGCACAAAATGCCACATTGGATGCAAGAGTCAACATGATGCTTAAATCTCAGACCAAAGGTTTTTTTATGACATAACATACAGTGGTTCCATTGAGCCAATGCTAGCCATTACCAAAGTGGATAATTTATCTTAAACTATTCTGAGGTCAAATTAGGTAAACAGTGTCTTGAAGGCCTAAGAGTGTTGCATGAAGCAGATTCAGTCAATTATACAAAGAAGTCCAGAATGCTTTTGAAGAAGCAGTGTCAGAGTCAGAGTTGGACTACCACTAACTTTGAAACTAAGGCATTCTCCTTTTCAGTTTTAAGGTATTCAGGTGTCAATACCTTTTTGGCACATTGTTACTTTGGCTTTAACCATAACAATCTACAGAGAAGTATTTGGATTAATCAAAAACACGATCTGGGGATCAATGTGTCCATCACTATTGTTAAAATGTAACACATGGCAAGGAAATACATGTAATTATTTTAATGCATTTGAGGAAACTACTTGCATTTGGAGCCTACCACTAGCTTTGATCAATATGATTAGATTTTTCATCCACATCAGTGTAAAAACATACTATATTAAAGCAATTTCTGTAACAGTACTTGAAGGAACTCCATTTGACCCACTTTAGATGAATTCCAAATATTCAACTGAATTGATTATGTTAAGAGAGTATTACATTCACACAGTACCAAAGACAGAAGTTCTCAGGAGATTTGAAACATTGGAAGAGCAAAGATACATGCGAAGTTGAGGAAAATGCATGAAGGCCTTTCAATATCCTTGTCCAACTTTTATCCTCAACACTTAAGTTGTGGGGGTTGATTAGCTTACCTAAGGATAACATGACTAGTCCTGAAGAATATACCCCTTATCAAGAAGGGACACATTCTAATCTAAGTGTAGCGTTTAGTGAAAGACTGATAAAGGCGCAGGAGTAGATATTGAAGGTTTTTTATTCATAGGCCGTAAATAGCACTGCGTCACGGAATAAGTGACGGGAAAGTAGCAGGGGCTATTAACTATTTTGTGCTTGGAAATACGACAACATGGCTCAAGTAAAGCTCAATATTTGTAGAAAACAATGACAAAATTATAGAATTATAAATTGGAGTTTGACAAATTGACATTTTGTCATTAGCTAGCAAATTCTGTTAAGTGTAGCTTGCGTTGCTAATGTTAATGTTGCGTGGCTAATTATTGGTGGACTACCCTCAAACTGTGTTAGACAGCATTGAAAATGTATGTGATGAGATCAAAATGATGACAAAAGGGTTATGAAGCAATTGCTTGTCTATATTAGAAATGGTATTGTGTTTCAAGCCTTATTAATGCACTAGTGATAATATTGATAATCAAGAGAATAACTAGATTGCCAATTCTAAGGGGAAAGAGTATTCCCCAAACTGTTGCCACAAAGTTGTAAGGACCCAATTTGTCTTTGTATCCTGTAGCATTAAGATGACCCTTCAATGGAACTAAGGAGCCTATCCCAAACCATGAAATACATCCAGAGACCATTCACCCTCCTCCACAAAGCATTACAGTCTGCCAAAGCCAGATTCGTCCATCAGACTGCCAGATTGTGGTAGTCTGATGGACGATGAGTGATTCATCACTCCACAGAACATGTTTCCACTGCTTCCACTGAGTCTGATGGTGACATGTTTTACACCACTCCAGTCGACGCTTGGCATTGCACATGTCGATGTGAGACTTGCGTACAGCTGCTTGCTCCCAATGCACATGTTGCTTCCAGAAGAAGTTTAGCAAAAATCTCCAATGTGATCAAATGGTGTTTTACTAAAGTTATCCAGCATCAAGCAGACTCCCCATGAAAAAGATACACATTCTTCCTTTCATGTAAAGTTTTTTGGCAGAGTGCCCGCCCTCGACCTGTCTTGACCAATTAGAGGTAATGTTCGTGTAAACTTACAGAACAGAGCTTCTCAAGTGTCTCTCGATTTTTCGTACTCAATACAAAATGGAGGATGTAAGGACAAGTAATCGATATCCAAAATAGAAGACGTCAGGACATGTAACTGACCAATATTTTTACAAAAATATACATGCATGCTATAATTATGCAAATAACTATATTTATGCATTTATCAATAGGGCATGTACAAATTATCCTCTTTACCACATACATACGTGTTTTTTCTCTTTAAAATAACTCCCAAACCTATATTAACAATGATTGATTCAGATTTTCAGGGACTTAAAATAAAATATGAAGCATACCTGTAAAGTAGAATTTCTCATTCAGTAAGCTACTGTGTTATAGTAGACTTTTTATCAATTATGATAATTGCAACTCAGGAAAATTGACATACATTTAGAGGGAGGTGCTACTTACTTTTCCAGTTGCCATTCCTGCCCACAGGATCCGTTTGTTACTAAGAGACATAGGAAGAGGTGAGAGGGCAGCGTTGTTGTGTCAAAACTTGTCAAATGTTTCAACTGGCAACACTTGAAAAAACTATATTTTGCAAGACTAAAACCACCTGTTGATCATCATCCAAACTCAGTGTTGGTAGTTGACCTTCCATCCAACCCCCCACCCCCTTGTGTTTACTTTCTTTACCCCTCCCCCCACCTGCCCATCACATCTATCACAACCCTGGGTTGAGGGCATTTATACAGGCAATGGTCTTGATTGTGAAATGAGAGTTAGATTTCCTTGATAAAACACATATTGGCAGCAAACCACCTACAGGAAAAAGAGGATTCCCGTTAGGATCTTTTCTCCTCAGTGCGGCTGTCTGAGCTTTTACGTATGTATTTCATACATCCCGTCCAAACCTCGGATCCACTCATCTGTCTGTCAAATACTCTCTACTCATCTTTTCATCTGTCTTTGTGTATTTGACATCGTGGCTTCATCTCAAAGGACATTGAGTGAGCTTTCCCGAATACTAGGCCATATAGCCGTGCAATGGATACATAAAGCTGAGCCTACATCTTGACAACATGCAATTTACTCAAGTGTCAATGTCTCTTAAATGCAATGATGTTTAAGTTTTGTCTTGACAAAAATAGTTTTTATGCGGTCCAAGTTGTATTGTCCATTTGTATTCTAAATCATGACACAAAAAAAATTACAATTAACCCGGATTCTAAGAAACAGCAAGGTGATCCATCTCTGCTATTCTTGAAAAATAGGTGGTGGGGCTGCTGTGTTTTGAAAGGCTCATTAACCAATCAGAAAATATGTTAACACAGGCAAATGCAATGGATAATCTCATGAATTATTCATGATTTATGGGATATGATTCGCTGGTTGATGACAGTGAATTAATTCAATTTAAGGAACACTTGAGAATCCATTACCCAGCACCAACCTTGTTAAGAATGATTTCACATTTGCGAAAGATGACCAGCTGTATATAGAAACCAACCAAGACCATTTACATTTAAATGACTGGCTTGTTAACAATAAACAATCAATTATGTTCACAGCCAAGGTGCAGTGCCAGTAGGGTAAATACATTTCTATTAACCATAAAAACGAACATCAACATGAAGTTGAAAAAAAATTGCAATTGATTTATGATAGTAAACTCGTCGTTTGGAAGCAAATTATTAAAGTAATATATCATTATCGCCATTATTATCAGTAAATATATTAGTATATGCATTATCATTTCATATATTCATTTTTTTTTAATATACAAATCATTATATAAATTATTATCAATAATAGTAATTTATTGTTAACATATAAACATTTGTATGTCACATTTGGGTCCTGCTTAAACTTTTATGGACCTTCCTTCAGACTTTCCTTGATGTACTTACAGTTATAGATCGATTAAATGTGTGAATGTCAGAGTAGTAAACTTGCTTTCACAAATCAAGTAAAATACCATACCAGTCAAAACGTTGGACTCACCCATTCAAGTGAATAAGTAAGTGTGTCCAAACGTTTGATTGGTACTGTAAAGAGATATAGAGCCACACAAGGTTCTGGACTGTTATCAGAGACATATGTTCCTCTAATGGTTCTTACAAGCATAGGGGTTGGATTTTTCTTTACGAGACATACTCGTCCACAGTGATCGATAAAGTAAAAACAGAATAAGTGGCCATTTTGAGCTTCACTCAAAATGTATTGCCTATGAATGTGCTTCATGCTTTGTGCGTTTACAGGGGGCATCCGAATGCTTTATAGTTCAGAGCCTTATGTCCTGTACAAGACTTGCAGCACCCAGCAACTACCTTCTCTTGGGCATTAGTATTTATGAATCCAGGATGGGTCTCTAAGTGCATCCTATTCTTTACATGGGGCACTTATTTTACTCAGGACCTACAGTGCTCTCCTTAAAAGTATACTAGGTTGGGAATATTGCTGTTTGGGATGCAACCATAGTTTAATTACAATGGGTGGCTGTTGTGATTAGAGACCATTTAGTGTGCTAACAATAGTGAAAGATGAGAAAACATCCCAAATGGGCACATTAAATGGAAGCTTGATCAGTCATTAGTCACTAAGTCTATAAAGACCACCAAACATATTGTCTCTGATGAAATGACTACGGCTCCCGCATTACCCAAAAATGTGTTGGAGCATGGATTAAAATCTATAAAAAATGCAAAAAATACAGGTGAAACTGACTTTGAGACAATATATTATATTTCCAATTGTTTGCCAAATTGATATAAAATCTGTGTTTTATACCGTATGACAAGTTCACCTTTAAAAGTCTCTTAAAGGCACAATAGTGCTACGGCAAGTGTACTGTGACAAAATTCGCTGTGGGGGTTTTGTGTTTACTAGATCCATTTTTAATGACCAGTATCAGGGCAAGAGCCCTTATATACATAGGTAGTCAATGCAAAGTAATTGACAACATGTGTGACCATGTTTTTTGCTCATGGTATGTTTTGCTTATGCTGAAAGAATAAGCAATTCCTAATATGTTTAGCCAATTATATTATGCATGTAGACTACATTAAATGTTGGCTTTTAACATACTCACTAGCGTCAAAAGTCATATTTCATTAGTGGAAATAATGTTTTACATGGAACCCAAAGTGGTTCTACCTTGAAAACTAAATCGTTTTAGGGTTCTCTTGGGGACCCCATTTTTTCTGAAAGTTTGAAAACATAAATGAAGGTTCTTAAAATGTTCTTTTAAGAATTACACATTACTTTGCAAGCCATGATAATATGAAATGCATTTAAATCAATGGGCTTCCAGGAACAGTAAAAGATGTATCAAATATGGCCTTATAGAGTATAGATTATCCATAATAATAAAATGGTAATCATAACATATTCTGTTAGGACCTCCTAATTAGAAGTACTGGCAACTCAAACATGAAATAATCCAAAAACGTTTAAAAACCTACATCAGGACTATTCAACTCTGAGTGCAGAGCCACGGGGGGCAGGGAATTCCTGGACTCATCATAACTAACTATTCCCTCAGGCAGGTCAGATGCCTGCAAGCTTATCCTAGACCATTAGTCAAAGGAACGTTTCCTCTCTTGTACTTACTTTTTGTTTCAGAAAGCAGTGTGAAAAGAGGCAGAATAGTTTGGTTGGTCAGGCATGTCCTGACCATCGTCTCCCCAGAGCCCATTGGGAGTTTCTATAATGAGACAACATTGTGACTACAATTGGATATAATGAAGCGGCAGTGGGTTTATGGAAAATCATTGAAATATAAAAGATGCACACTGGGATATGTTGCAAAGAACGTTTAGAAAGACAAAAGTTTTTTTATGTATGCTATTTGAAATCCGGGTTGTGTCAGGAGGCGAAAGAGGTGAAAGGTAGCCTAGCGATTAGAGCAGGGGTTCCCAAACTAGGGCCCGCGGGCCCACAGAGACCCGACATGCAATATAATATAATACAGTTTGGTATGATGCAATGTTACTTTCAGACCACGGCCCTCAGTCAAGTTAGATTTTTGGCCCTTCATAGGAAAGGGTTTGGGCACACCTGGATTAGAACATCCGACCAATAACTAAGGTTGCTAGATCAAATCCTGTGCCGACAAGGTAAACAAAATATGTATTTGGCCCTGAGAAAGAACAAAATAATCATTTGCTCCAACAGTATGTTGTTGCTGTCAATGTGAATGGGTTCTCAGTCTATGTACATGGTAAAATAAGGGCAAACATAACTATTTCAATATTTGACATTTTGTGTGCTATTAAACTTGTTTTTGTGGATGTTACTCCTGCATATGTGACTTGAGACTTAGTAGTTGGGTTTAACCATCAGGTTTTGATGAACACTCTTTTTGCACTTCCATCTCTCATTAATAAACCAGGGCTGAGATATTGATCATTCTAGTAAAACCTTCAACTCAATAAAACAACTACGAATCAAAAAAAATATAAACACCATTTCACTTGTTAGGTTTTTGATGAAGGCCTAAAGCTTTTTAGCTACTATGGAAAGAAGTATGTATTTGACTGGAAGTGTGTAGACTTTTCAAAAACACAAGCATTTACACTGCCTTTAATTACATTGCACTAAGGGCCAAATGCAGAAAATGCATGAACAGCTTTGGTGATAGTCTAGTCAGAACCATCTGTGATTGGTTAATCATACATAACACATAACACTAACTTACGATCTATGCATGGGGTAAATCTTCTGAGATAGGGACAGGCTTGGAGTTATGCTTGTTATGGTAGACTTGTAGACACGTCATTAAACGAAGCGTTTACCCGAAATATGGACTATGTACTTCCTGTTGCAGTCAGGGGTTTACCTTGGCATGCTCAGAGAAAATGAAATCCTTTACCAAAACAAATTAGATTTAGCAAAAATGCACCCTTTTTGCAACTTAGATGATGTAATCAATGTAACTGTTGTAGTGCTGCAGTGATGTTAAAGAGAAAATGATTGTGCATTCACAAGCGCATTTAGACAAACAAACAAATGGGGGGGTCCAATTTAAAATTAATGTGAAAATAATCTCTATCCCTGTTAATTTGGTAAATCATCAGTTGCCCGGTCTGGGCGTGAAGTGATAAAAAGTTCCTGGCCACATGCAAATACATCCATTTCCTTGTTGAGTCCTTTCTCTGGCCCGTTTGGCAACACACACCAGTGCTAAATGAGTGTGACCGTGCCCCACTGTGCTTTGCATACTGTAATGAGCTGAGTATACTGTTGAGAGTGCAATTTGGGCAAAAACCATTTGTATTTGTGTGAGAAAGTGTCTTTGTGTCTGCTTGAGGGTGAGTCATGTACAAGATGAAAGTGTATCTGCGAGTCCGGGGGGCGTCTGCCTGTTTTGATATTGTGCGGAAGTGTCTTGCGTAAGCGCGTGCCTGCTCGGGTGACTCAGAACATAAAAGGGTGTCTGAGAGGACTAAGAAAAACGCTGTGCTTCAGTATGTGTGTGTGAAGGTGTCTTGCATCAATGTGCATCTGCTATGAGGGAATATGATAACGTGAATATGTGAGTGTTTGCCGAGCTGTGCTCAACACCACCTAAAGCGAGACCAAGTCAAGACCAAAGCATATTGAGTCTGAGTCAAGAACGAGAAATGGGAGGCGATGCCACGACCAGACTGAGCCCGGAACAGCGGGGAAAGGGTTGAGTGCGAGGCAAGACCAAAGCATAGACGAGACTGAGCCCGGAACAGCGGGGAAAGGGTTGAGTGCGAGGCAAGACCAAAGCATAGACGAGACTGAGCCCGGAACAGCGGGGAAAGGGTTGAGTGCGAGGCAAGACCAAAGCATAGACGAGACTGAGCCCGGAACAGCGGGGAAAGGGTTGAGTCCGAGGCAAGACCAAGTCAAGACCGAGACCAGAACAACAAGAGTCCAATTCAAGACTTATTATAAATGTGTCAGATGGGTCATTATATGACCTCAATTTGTATGGTATACTTGTATTCACGTTACAGAAGTATGGTACAGTATATTTTCCATGAATACTGAATTGGCAGAAGTGAGTTTCAATTGTGGGGAAAAAACTAATTGAGCCTTACATATCAAAATCAGGCTACATTCTCTGCATACATAGAAAATCCTGTTCAGGTGTCTTTTTTTGGTCTTTCGACCAGTCATATCACAATAAATAACGCATGATGATGATTTCACTGACGTGATCCTGAGCGTGCAGAGAGGATTCATGTGCACAGGTGAACACGTGATCTACAATGTTTTCTCTACAGAAGTAGTTAGTCATTGGCTGGAGAAGCCAGAGAAGGCAGGACTTTGGAAGATATACAGTGCTATCACCAAGTGCAAAATAGTCTATGAAAAGCTGATGTGACTTCAACATGCACAGATTTTTTTAATACAGTTAGTCCCTAAATTTATTTCAATGATAAAACATCCAAGATCCAATTTAGAATGAATCCAGCATCAACACTTTAACTGAATGAATTGCCAACCGACCAGTGTTCTCTGCTTTACTGAGGCTCCTTCATTCCTATTTTTGATATTTTTATGCATATCATTTATGACATTTGTTTACGTTGTTAGCCGTCTATAATTACATATCCTCACTAGAACATTGGAATTAATTAATAGAATGTCTAATAGTATCAACAATACATCTAATAGTCCATTTCTACTTCTTTTGAGTAAAGCATGACATGGATTTCATGAGACATGGATTCAGTTCATAAAAGGCGAGTGGAATGGATTTGTTTTGTGGGCTGGTTTGGCTTTGAAACAAGGAGCTGGGGAGAAAGATACAGACCGACATCCATAATGATATTGCCAGCGTTATCACAATAATCAATTATTGGGGGGGACAAATTGGCCTTCTAACAATACTTATTTGGATAATTTTGGGCTGTTAGGCGGTTCTCGTTTGGTCTCTGGAAGAATTTACCAGTCTTCACAGTCCAGAACCAAGGCAAGACCAGGTACAAATGCAACTGAGACCAAGAAATGAACAAGATATTAGACATGAGTCAGAGACCGGCCTTGCTTACTAAAGAACTGTGTTTGATTCTACTTGTGTTTGCGTATTTAATCTAATTACAGTACCATAGTAAAAATTGACCCATTCACGTCCAACAACACCACACTAACACAGAGAATTATTTAAACACATTTCATCATTCGCGTTGTAACGTGTGGCGAATAACTGGACCAAGGCGCAGGAGTGGCAAAACAGAAGGTCGTTTATTGAGACCGCTGTGCACAAAATTATATATGCCTTCTAGGCTAAGGAGAACCGCAGCTCCTACAACACGTAACATGTAACAATCACGGACACAGAGACTAGACACACAAGGGCTTATATACCGTGGTAACAGGTGGCACCTGTTAGGAATCAGGGAGGGATGCGTTTACAGGACATGGGGGAAACAGGACAAAACACACACGATGGCGACTAGAAGGCCGGCGACGTCGAACGCCGGATCGCCACGCGATCAGAAGAGGGCCCGTCCTGGGACGGCAACGTGACATGCGTTCACTTTTTAAACTCCCTGCGGAGGAACTCAGCCACAGAAGAAATCAATCCGTTTGCCAAACACAACATTTAAACTATCAAAAACATTACCTTTATTGTCATGGCTGTGGGGTTGGACGAGTGTTACTAATAATCTTTAAAAGCAGGTGATTTTTCATTTGCACAGCCATGCAATTTAACGCAGCCTTAATGCAGTGCTGCTCAAATGCCACCACATTATATGGAGTTAAGAGTTCTTGTTCAGAAAGTCCCACCAATTCCCAGGCCGTGGACCAAGTTTAGCTTGGCTGATCTATTATATTGATATTTTTTACAATTTGACTGCATTCTTACATTTTTTGCAATCTAGCGGTATGATCCACAAACTGTGTGTCATAGCAATGCTGGTGTACATTGTGGAACTAACTGGTGGCACACAAACTGTGTGTCATAGCAATGCTGGTGTACATTGTGGAACTAACGGGTGGCACGCACAGGTCCCTAACCTTCTTATTGATTTAAAACCTCATTTATAAAAATATGCTTGGAATCTTTAGTTGGTAGCCACAGTGCTGCTCAGGTGATACATTGAATGGCATATGGTTGCATCTGTACAGGTTTTTCTAGCCATGCGTAGTAAAACAGTGTCACGCCACTTTTACCGTTTAAAGGAACAATGACTCACAACAAGGTAAAGTATGTAATGTTGTTTCCAGCGCACTCAAGCTGATTTACATTTCTGTCATTTTTATGGTAGAGCACCTCATGAGTAAAGTCATTTGTATAATTTGACTATGCCTCTGAGAACCATTAGCGCAGGCAAGTCTGATCAGGCTTACAGTAGTCTTGTAACTGGCTCATTTACATAGGAATATCCTAAATGTCTCTTGTCTGAAACAAATGTTGATTATAAAGCTTAAATGTAGTCAATCTCTGTATATCTATGCACTGATCAGCCATTACATTATGACCACTGACAGTTGAAGTGAATACCACTGATAATCTACACCGATTAGCCATTACATTATGACCACTGTCAGGGGAAGTGAATACCACTGATAATCTACACCGATTAGCCATTACATTATGACCACTGTCAGGGGAAGTGAATACCACTGATAATCTACACCGATTAGCCATTACATTATGACCACTGACAGTTGAAGTGAATACCACTGATAATCTACACCGATCAGCCATTACATTATGACCACTGACAGTTGAAGTGTATACCACTGATAATCTACACCGATTAGCCATTACATTATGACCACTGACAGTTGAAGTGTATACCACTGATAATTTACACCGATCAGCCATAACATTATGACCACTGACAGGTGAAGTGAATAACACTGATTATCTCGTCATCATGGCACCTGTCATTGGGTGGGAGCAATGGAAGAGGTGGCCTGGTCGGATGAATCACATTTTCTTTCACCTGGGTGGTGGAGGACAGATGGCACCAGGATGGGAAGAAGGCACGCTGGAGGAGGCAGTGTTGGGCAATGTTGGGCTGGGAAACCATGGGTCTGCGTGTGGATGTTACTTTGACAGGTACCACCTAACTAAGCATTGTTGCAGACCATGTTAACCCTTTCAAGGAAACAATGCCCTGATGGCATCGGCCTCTTTCAGCAGGAATGGTTTGAGAAACTGTAACTTCCAGGGTGGCACGGTGCTGGTTGGCGGTGGTCTTTTGGGGAGCACTTTTATTTTGAAGCACACTTTGGTCACTTTGGACATTACGCGCACCTGTTTGCACTCTGTAATTTGTGTGTGTGTGTTTATATGTCCTTTGTTTCTGTCACCGGGTGTTGCTCTTTGTGAATACTCTAGTTTAATGAAGTGCCGTCACGGTTGGTATTTGTTTTCATGGTGTTGATTTGGCCTCCAAATTCTCCAGATTTCTATCAAATTGAGCGTCTGTGGGATGTGCTAGACAAACAAGTCTGATCCATGGAGCCCCCACCTCGCAACTTACAGGACTTAAAGCATCTGCTGCTAACGTCTTGGTGCCAGATACCACAGCACACCTTCAGAGGTCTAGTGGAACATGCCTCAACAGGTCAGGGCTGTTTTGGCAGCAATAGGGGGACCTACACTATATTAGGCAGGTGGTTGTAATATCCCCATAGTCTATTACCAACATAAAAGGTGCTTGCACAAATTGGTGGGTGTATGACTATAGAGGAAACCAAGCTTGATCTTTTTCCTTTTACATAGTTCATCAACATATTTTAAAAGATTCATCAAGCAATATCCCTAAGTATTTATATGAGGAGACATGATCACCCAAATTGTTTAAGTAAAACGTTAACAGTTATGGACCTGGTTTTATACATTGGTTAAATGAAACCTTTCATTTAACCAACTCTGTTGGCTGCCATCTAACAGCCTGACTCCTTTCCTTAAGTGAGTCATAAAACCAACAACAGGCATCTTGTCCATGTCCTACTGATGACAGCTTTCTCAAAGTTATTGCGTGGTCTACAGTGAAAAAAGCTTTAGACACATCTACAGACATGGCGGCACAGCATTTGCTATTGTCAAAGACATTAGCAATATCATTTGCAACTTATACTGTGGGCGTATTGGTACTGTGTTTAAGTCTGAAGCCTGATTTATTGCTGGATATTGGATTGTTAACCATTGTAAATAAGTGTAATTCCTTATTCACCAATGTCTTTAGAATGTTTCCCCGAACAGGCAAGCTTAGCAACGGAGATCTTAATTCACTGCCATCAAGGTAACAGGGAATTAGCACAGCACAATCATAACTACTCTTGCATAGAGGTTCTGTATAATCAATATGTGTCACATATCCCTTCCTGCCCCTGTTCTGCTTCTTCCCCTATATTGTTCTAATTGTTTACCCAGGTGGGCAAATTGCACCTCTTACCCACAAAGGGTATAGGAATGGACCTTTTCCTGGCTACTTTCCTAGATCCGAGAACAGATTCAGTGATAGGAAGAACAGAAGGTCAAATGATGCTGAGGAGATGGGGATGGATTGGGGCTCTGTTGCTGAATTCAGAATGGGCAACCTGAAACATCTCCCACATCATTCTCCAGCACCATCCAATACACTCTGGTTTATGCATAGTTGGTCAGAGGTTCATCCTACAGCAAGATTATGACCCAAAACGTACCCCCGGGCCATTTCTCCCTTGTCCAACAGCTCATATACTAACATAGATCACTGGCAATCTACATAGTAGTTCCACATAAAGAAAACCAAGAACTGACTGAAAGATGCTCATGGTCTAGAACAGTTCCAGGGTAACATTCTGTGATCTACAGGCCTGTCATTTGTCAGATAGATACTGGACAGAATGGGCCTACATGAGGGGTCACGAAAGAGGAAATCCTTGCTCTCAAAAAATAAACTAAAGACTAATGTTTGTCAGATAAAACCTGGATGAAAACCAAAACTACTTAAACAATATGCACTGGATGATTTAGTCAAAGGTGACATTCTTTTGCCGCATGTTTATCAAAAACCAAACTCTGCCGTTGAACAGAGGAACGTCATACCAACATAAGCATGGGGGCAGCAGCTTCATGGTTTTGGTCTGCCTTGCCTCAGGCCTGCTGAGTCAACCATGAAGTTCATATTGTACCATAGAATTCTTTTGAGAAATGTAAGGTCATCTGTCAAAAAGCTAAAGCTGTATTGATCATGGATCTGGAAGCAAGACAATGATTTAAAAAACACACACAAGTTGCAACAGCATTTCTTGAAAATAGAATTGAATGAGTCAATGCCAAGGTCTCAATACTGTCAAAATGCTTGGGGGAGACAGTAAGATAGACCTTGAACATGACACAGTTGAAGCAGTACTCTAAAGGATATCGGGCAAAAATGCCCCTGAATCAATGTAAGGCACAGATAGACAATTACAAAAACAGCTAAATATAATTATTTCTGCCAAAAGGGTCAACACCAACTATGGAAGCTAGACGTGTACTTACAATTTCTATGAAATGGCAATAAATCATTGCCAAGTATAATAAGTCAGTGTCATCTAAATGACATATTCCAGCATGCTCTCGCAATGCCATTATCATGGTTTATGAATGTTTTAAAGAGACCTGATTTATTTTAGAATGTATAACATATTTGGGGGGAATTTTTAGAGAGACCTGATTTGCATGATGCTGTACGATGTGACAGATTGTGTTTATCAAAACTTGGTGTCTCTATTTAAAGTGCATAAGATCGGACTTCTGCTAGACTGCAGCAATACATGCACATTAAATGCAACAGCTTAGGCCACAGAATGTTGGCTCAGGACCTAAAGCACATTTACAATAAGGAAATCGAGGCAGAACCATGTCTATTTACCAATGGCAGGTTTTAACTTGTTCTTCTTTTTAGTTGTGAGAATTGATTAACATGTTTACTTCTGTTTAGTGGCACAGTCAGGTAAAAAATGATGTCTTGTTGATATTTAGTCTTGTCAAAGGGTATTAATTAACAACCACTAACTACCCCAAACACACTTAAACTACAAAAACAATCAATCAAAATCAACCTGATACCCAAAACATCCTCTACTAGATACTGTACAAAACAATACTGCAAACAATCCCTAAGATCTGTGGATAAAATACAGATACTAATAAGTACCTGAAACTATCGTGAACTACCAATCTAAAACAGATACTCTTATGTAACATACCGCAAATAACCCCAAATGTACCCTAAACTACCAGAAACAACCAAAAACCGATAGTACCCCAAATGAATAGTGACTGTTAAAGAAATTAACTGTGAAAACTGCATGTACATTCCACTGCTAAGGATCGGAAATGAGTTATCTAAATTCGGAAATGGTTGGGGGCTTAAAGTAAAGTTCATCAATGCTAATAGTACTCCTTTGGAATTGAGAGCGACCATGTGTAATTCAGTCAATGGCCAGTGAATTAGATTTCTCTGGGACTTCTGAACAAGAACTCTAACTCTGTTAAATGAGGTGGTATTTGTGCAGAACTGCATTAGGGCTGCTTTAAATTGCATGGCTGCACCGATGAACAATAACCTGCTTTAACCCTCCTAGCCCTCTGGGTCATTTGGGAACCGAAAATCCGCCTGTCAGAACCTTGACCTTTTGACCTCTCAGGAGATCATCCTTTGTTTTAGAATGATGTCCATTACATTTTGGACTCTGAAAGCCCATAACTGAAAGAAGGATGAATAGTTAACATTGTTTGAGAAGACTTAATGAGTTTATTAGTAACAATATGTGAAGAGAATACAAAAAACGGATGTTGACATGTAGTTGCTTTTATTGAGAAGGCCAAAGTATTCCCCAATAGGTAAGGCTGATTATGTCACATATGGACATCACCAGGGGTTCTGAACCACACAAAAAATGTATTTTTGGAACATGTAACATAATATACAAGTATTCTGCATTATTGCTTCCGAAAATTTTACAATATCAACCAAAATTGACAATTTAGGATCCCTGTATCAGTGTGATGGATCATTTAATCCAAAAATCTAAACAGATTCAAATTCAGATCAGATCAGATTAACCCCTGAAAAAAAGGAATAGTTTTTTCTTTGCCATCATGAAAAAGTGTTTTTGTGGTCAAGTTTTGGAAGGTTTTTCCTTTACAGAAATACACAAACGACATGTCATTCTTTGCAGCTGAATGTCCCCTACATCATGAAAAAAAACGTGGGCTTCCATAATTAATAATTCCGGAGATATAAATAGAAATTTAACAGGTGTGCTTTTCAACCCAGAATTGCCTCTAAGAGGTTTCAGTCCAGATATGGAAGGCTTCTACTTTGCAGAAATACATAAACGACATGTTATTCGTTGCATAAGACTCTCCCCTACAACTTATAAAGAACCGTAGGCTTCTATCTTTAATATTTCCGGAGATATGAATAAAAAAAACATGTTTTTGTGGTCGAGATTTGGAAGGCTTCCCCTTCACGGAAATACACATTCAACTGTCCTCTACAACGGGAAAAACCGTAGGCTTCTATCTTTAGGCAATCCGGAGTTATGAATAGAAATGTATCGCCATGATTTGTTTTACGAAATTTGCGTCTATCGGGCAAGGAGGGTTTTAAGGGTGATTCATGTACTCACTGGAGAAGAGTGTTTAAGTAGTGGTCTATTCATCAACGCAGCAGACATTTGGAAACAAGTGGTTTCCTGTTCATCATTCCAGACAATATACAGTTGTTTTGTGGTGAGAAAAGATTGCTAGATCAGTGTGTTGAAAAATAACACAGGATCTACCCCAATTGTGCTGGAAATGTCTGCTGAAACTACAGCCCTGAGTTAGAGGTAAAGTTGAAATTGAATTCAGCTTTGATGGCCTCATTCTAACAGCATGGACATTAAGCGGTATGTCAGGTTTCGCGATCTCCCACTGCAGATACAATTGGTGATAATGGAGGAATTTTGCATCATTCACTAATATGGAAATAAATATTAGATTTTAGTCGGCATAACTCTGCCAGTCCAGCTGATGAATGCATTTCTATTACTAATGCATGAAACTAGTGTTTGATTACAGATCACCTGTGCCCTGAGGAACGCAACATCTAAGATTTTTCTTCGGAAGAAGTCTCCTCTCCTAAAAACAAGCTATTTGAAACCCTGCAGTAACAACTGCTTGTAAATGCACAAATTACTTCTCGAGCGTAAGGAAAGGACAGAACCTCAAATTCCACTGTACTGCAAATGCTTCAGGGTCCAGATTTCCATCCATATGTTTGAACGGCTAATGGGAAAAATCCACCATTAACACCAATTATAACTGGTGTCAAGAAGTCAAAATGTTCCTACTACTGAAACTAATATTATTGCAGTGGCGAATTGTCAATTGTACTTAGTCGAGAATCACACCTTAAATTCTTAATTTGCCTATAAGGGTGGTGTAAAATTAATGACCTAGGAATTCTTTATCACCCAAAAACTCCACAATATTTGGCGGGACATCAAATAGAATTTGAATCGTTCCAAAGTTTAGCACCTTATCGTCCATAAGCAGGTTTATTTCCCAGGACTATATGGGATGTAGGGGTTCTGAACTGGACATTCACCAATAGGAATAATGAAACATCTGAACACCTGCTCCTACATGTCCACTGCATTGGTACATAGACCACTTACACACACACATTTATCCAGTGAGTAAATGAAACTCGTTTCGGCCATTTATTTGGCTCCTATCCCAACTGGATGTACACATGCATGCATGTATGCACGTCCTTGTAAGCACTGATCTTTAGGACATCCAATGACATGTTGACATGTTTTGGCAAAGTCGAAGTGTGCGAACATGTGCATACATATGTTTACTTGTAACCATAGACCTTAGGATCATCAATCAAATCTTAAAATGTGATTAATGATCAGGTTAATTATTATTGTAAAACCACAAACAAAAATCCATGGATCCCTTTGTTCATATGGCAGACGCTGTGGTATTACTAAGCACCTGAGCATTTACAGTACAAATATATATATATATATATATATATACACTTTTACAGCTTTTACTTTTAAGTGCTAAATGTAATGATGATAGTTACTACATATTTCAACGTGTGCAGTTCTGGGAATTTCAACTGGCTATAAACACAGATAATAAAAAACAAAACAGATGTCTCACAAACCAAAACTACACACAATAAACCCTAAACTGTAACCTAAAGAGTAACCAAACTACTCAAATACTACACTAATACCAAGTTGTTTTGGTGTTTTTAATCTTTGTTGTAGAACGTGTAGAGTTGAGTTAGGTAGCTTGGGGTGGGTGGATTGTTGGGAGTTAATCATAATATCTTTGGGTTGTGTGGGATTATTTGGGATGTTTGCCAAACCAAACCATTCCCCGTTGTGGCCAGGGAACCAGTGTTCCCTTTAATAAAGCAGGTTTAAACAATTTTGCTCTCTCTGCAAAATGATTATGTGCATAAACAGCAACAAACCTTATGTACACTAATTCTGCATTCATTCACACCCAGAACTAAAATGATTAACAGATTGACTAGTACATAACCTCTGTCCCTTAAGGTAAAAAAAGTTTGGGTTCCGAACGTACATGTTCAAGCATTAAGGTATGAAGGTATGTCCTTGTGTCCTCTGACCTATAGGTCATCATGTCAATGTTGACCTAATTTGGTGTCCAACCAATATGTGTCCCTGTAGAATTTATTTTGTAGCAATATTTTGGTTCCTAATTGACTGTGTTTTTTTCATGATAAACCAGACAAAATATTTAAGTCCCCCACCATTGCACAAATTGGTAACGCCCAATTTTCCTTCGCCAAGTTTGCCCTTTCTCAACACAGAGCCAAGAGCTTTGACTGCAGATTGGGGAGCACAGGTAGCTGCCCAGCAGACTATTAACAATTGCTGGTCAAAGGCGGACAGCAAAAAGACTAAAATATGTTCTGAGAAGGTATGATAATATTGTGTAATTTGACCAATGCCAATTAGTCATCCATACATACATACATTTTAAGATTTGATTGATGCAAGGTGTTGGTGTCAATGAATCCCCTCACCTTTATAATACAGAAAAAAACGTCCTACCTCCAAACTGTCCAAAACAGCAGAGCAATTTTGTGAGAGCAACATTCAGTGAACTGGCGAACCCCACTTAATGGTTACTATCCTGCTCTGATGACATTTACATGTCCCTGGCTTTCTGTGGTTTGTGTGTATGTGTGTGTGTGTGTTTGACTGTGTAAAGGTTCCATAAATCATTTGCATTTGTGTGTACTTTTTTGTGTATGTGTGTGTGTATGAGTTACACCTTCACACCTGTTCTATCTGTCGTGAAATCCCTACAGGCTATTGTAAACAAGTCAGTTTACATCACAAGATGTACTGTATTGCCAATGCAAAAAAAAAAAATTAACATGTATTACGGCTGTGAAGGATTAAGTGTGAGATCAGTTTTAAGAAAAAAAAGAAGAATACTACTAATTTTTCAAGTACTGCTGCTAGTTATGAGATTGAATGCCTTATTATGAGAGAGAAACCATACAGACACTGCTCAAATAAATTAAGGGAACACGTATTCATCACATTATAACACCAAGTCAATTAATCTTCAGGGATATCAATCTGTCCAGTTAGGAAGCAAAAATTATTGTGAATCATTGTCAGCTATTTTGGTGCAGGTGAAAGTGACAACAGGTGCACTGGAGATGCAACAGCAAGACAACCGCCTAAAAGGGAATGCTTTTGCAGGTGGTGGCCACAGAAAATGTCTCTCTTTTATCCATCCTGACTGATTCTTTCCTAGTTTTGCTAGTATCCTTGTCACTTCTATTAGAATGAGGCAGTTCCTGCATTTTTATCAGGTTGCACATGCAGTCCAACTTTCCCAGGATGGCACATCCATATGTGTCGCTGCAAGAGGTTTGCTGTGTCTCCAAGTACAGTTGAGATACCAGGAGACAGGCTATTACACGAGAAGCGCTGGACAGGGCTATAAACATCAACCCAGCAGCAAGACTGGTATCTGCTCCTTTGTGTAAGGATGAACACTGCCAGAGCCCTACAAAATGACCTCCAATGGGCTACTGGTGTGCATGTTTTTGACCAAACTGTCAGAAACAGACTCTTTGATTGTGGAGCGGTGTGGACCCGAGGTCCTTTAGTGGGACTTGTGCTTTCAGCCCAGCACTGTGCAGCTCAATTGGATTTCGCCAGAGAACACCAGAATTGGCAGGTCCACCATTGGCACCCCATTCTCTACAAAGATGAGAGCAGGTTCACACTGAGCATGTGAAAGGCGTGAAAGTGTCTGGACGTCGTGGTGAACGTTATGCTGCCTGGAACATCATCCAGCATGATCGGTTTGGCAGTGGGTCAGTGATGGTCTGGGGAGGCATATCCTCGGAAGGTCGCACAGACTTCCATGTGCTAGCCAACGGTACCCTGATGGTTGTTAGGTACCAGGATGAAATCATCAGACCGATCTTCAGGCCCTGGGTTCCTCTTAGTGCAGGACAATGCCTGGCCTGAGTGTGTAGTGTTATGGTGATTTTACTGAACTGATACTTTTATGAACTATAAACAATATGTTTTTAGTTGAGTTTTGAGCTTAATGGTCCTGAGTACTGGTGTTTAAGAAGTAATAGGAATGTTCAATGAGTAGAGGGTGACTTTGTTTGTTTATAACACACATTGCGTTCTCTGACCATCTGTTGAAACCATTGTATGTTCTATAGGCATGTGGCCAAAAAGGGTATTTCACAATGCTCCTTGGCCCCTTGGGAGAAGGATGACCAGGCAAGTTCCTTTCAGGTATAAGAAATACATTTATTTCCAATGTCCTCAGAAATTCTGCACCGTTACCTTGGTGACTGTGAACTTTCCTCTCTTTGGAAGAATAAACCTGAATTGTTTTGATTGTTTTGTCTCTGTACATAAAGGGTTCTATTCAATGGAGTTGCTATCACAGGAGACAGTTTGTTCTCAACGAATTACAGAATGTACAGTAAATATTTTGACCTTTACTATATTTAGTTTATCTGATGTGTGATTTAAAGGCTCCTTTAATTTTGTTTTAACATTGTAGTAATATCAGATGCAACAATGCTGTTGGGAAATAGAAACACTATGTTCAATCTACAGCCTAGCTGCATAGGAAGAGGTGACATATAGTATGATTGATCTAATAAAGAGGCAGGAGACAGCAACCAAATGTATTTATAATTTCTTTTGATGACATACAGTAGTAGCTCTCCTGATTACATCAAACAAAGTGAAGATTAAAGTAGCTAACACTAAGGCAAATTTAGAATACAACACTTTTAACTCTTATTATGTTCTGCCTCAATTCACGCCTGTTTGATGCTCTAGCATGTCGTTCTCATCTTGACTTGTTCTTTCATTTTACTTCTTTACTTGATTCACCACAAGGATATTACATTTAGTCAAGTGCTGGTGTGTTTGGATGCCAGTGCGTTTAGACGATTGTAAACACAACTGCCAAAATATGATGATATGATATGAAGAGTTTTAACAGAAAACTGATACAAAAGCTAATTTAAATGTTAACATCCCTAATATATGTATTCAAAGTTTTCTGGTTGGTCAGTTGACCTAGTATCAGTAAACCAATTAAAACCATCTATAAATTGTGTCTGTCAATCAAATTTTCTGTTAAAATTAAAATGAAACATCTGGTGCCAGCTCTAGGGAGAGACCTATGTATATATACACATATCCATGTATATATACACACATCTATGTATATATACACACATCTATGTATATATACACACATCTATGTATATATACACATATCTATGTATATATACACGTATCTATATATATCTATAGATATATATATATATATATATATATATATATATACATATCTATGTATATATACACATCTATGTATATATACACATATCTATGTATATATACACACCTATGTATATATACACACATATATCTATATCTATATATATATATATATATATATATATATATATACACACACATATATCTATATCTATATATATATATATATATATATATACACATATCTATATCTATATATATATACACATATCTATATCTATATATACATAAACACAGTGGTTTAGCTAGTTCGACTACCTACTACTGTGGACTGATGATCCTGTTTCGTCCTGTCCTAAACTTCACTCCAGTTCCTAATGGAATCAATCAGGGCCCGTACCACTTGTATCCTGTTCCCACGCAGATGTCAACCTCTTATACGATGTGCATCTAGCTAACATGTTTTCACTGATGTGGTTAAACAAGAAACACCTTTGTCAAAGATCTTCACAGCTGTGTGGTCACGTTTTGTGTCTGCCACCTCAGCGGGTGGCTGTGTAAAGCAACCAGTGAGCGAGGACCCCCGAGAGGAGGTTGGATGGCGGGGCTGATAGATGCACTCAGCTTGGGGCACCTCTGTACCAAGAACCCATGGTGGGAATCCCATCTGAAACTGGTAAAGCACTCCGATAGACAGATTGTCAGTTACCGGAACCGCAGGGACATCTTGGCTTCTCCGCTGGTGGCACCCTCTTGGGAGAGAACACTGTGTTTATGGAAAGATGAAGGGACACATTGAGGGAATAAAGAAGGGTAGGAGGGAGTTAGTGTGCACTACGTGAGATTTTGTCTCGGATACTTTTGTTTCGAGAGCTGTTTATTATTGTAATAACAAATTGTTTCATGATACCAATGCAGTAGGCTGACCTCCCTTGAGTACAGACATTTTACCTCAAGCCCTTGTGTATTATGATACCTTGCCAAGAAGGGATTGTTGCAATGGAAAATTGAATTATTTCTCAAACTGTTGCCTGTTGCCTTTGTGTTCCCTTCCCACAATTGTTTAAATCCTGCTACGGTTCATTATAGTAGAGGTACCCTCTTTCACTCTTTTTTCTATGAACAACAGACGGTGGACCACAATAAATATTGCGATCATGTGGTCTCAGTTGGTAGAGTATGAAGTTGTGGGATGAATTCCCATTCCGGGGCCGATATGAAAATGTTTGTACTCTGTATGACTCTCTGCTGAAGGAAGTTAACAAGAAAGTGGGTGGTGTGGTATTAAGTGGCATGTGTATTCTTTTTTTACACAGTTTCCCCTCTTGCTTCACACATTATGTTAACTGCTCCTTTAGATACCAGGTGCCACGGCAAGAAGAAGTCATGTGACCACCCGTACACCACGTGGAGCGTGGTGGCGGCGGAGAACCCCTGGGCGGAGGGAAGCAAGAGGATGGAAAGGAAGAGGGCCAGTCCACAGGGATGGGAGGAAGGTAAGAATGAAGGTATCAAAACTCCCTCCAAGCTAGGAAAGTACCTTGCACGTCCTACTGGCTTTTTGATCCAGGAACTTCAAATGTGATTTAGGAGCACGTTGTCCATATCGGATATTTGTCATTCCCTTAAGCACTTGCTGGAAACATTGTATGTCACACAGAGGTGATAGCTAACACTTACAATTATGTTCAGAGAGTGTGTTGGTTCAGGAAATACTGTGATTGGGTTAGCTTTGTTTTGTTACATAACCTTGGTTCAACCAAACAGTGGTGCTAGAGGAGAAAAGTGAATAAAGATCTCACTATAGGCTGTTTTTGACTTTAGAACACTACACTCGGAAAACAATATGAGAACACAAAAGAACAACGGTGTACATGACAGAAGGTAAAAAGAAATGTTTTCAACTGACTGTGAGCTGCAGGTGGAATACTACATGACATGCATTAAAAGTTCAAGTATATTTCTGAGGGTTCTTGAGATATCGCTCTTCAAAGAGGGACTATTCAAAGACTGAGTGAGTCGTTTTCAGCTCCAGTAGGCTGTATCTTTGAAAAACGTGAATGGACCACAAAACACTACCCCCAAACATTAATTTCATTACACACAGTTTGTGTGTAAAACAAGTTAACAACTTTTTAGCCAATCTCTGAAGTGCTGCTTAAGTACCACTTCCCACAACCCTTCACTTCGGCCAGCATTGTGTCTACATTCTGTTTCAGAGATGCATGTGCCTGTCTTTGTCTACTGACCTAACGTTAGGTCTTACTGACCCCGGGCCATTGTTAATGTTAAACGTGAACGTTGAATCTGGCACTCCCAACTTTTCGTTCTTTCGCTAACGATTCACATGCACATTGCACATTGGATTTTGCACCCATCACCCGGAAGGGCCAGTGTTCAATTTCCAGATTTATATTCATAGAATTGTATTAATCCGTTTGCTTGTTAAATTTATCACTCTTCCCACTTCAATTTGTGCTTGTTCTCACGTTAAATAAAATTAAGTGAATCATGTGTCTGTTCCAATTATTTTCCCCTGTGTGGTACCATACCGGTGATGTTTTTTTGAGCAATGGTATTTGAAGGCTCGTCTGTTTTGATCAATCATACTTCCTAGTGCATTCTAGAGTGGGACCCAAACATGGTACGTGGACATAACAATAATGGCAAACTCCCGAAAACATTCTCCTAATTTCCTGCAATATGTGTTGGCCAGATAGGGCCAGTTACCGTTGGACCCTGTAGAGGAAGGGTCGGTCTAGTAGATGAGAATATCCTTCAAAAAATTGCTTCATTTGTTTTGAACTGCCTGAGCAAATGCATTAAAAGCTGTGTGAATCCATAAAGCATTAAATGATTTCTTCCTAAGAAATTCATGCCTGTATTCCCATTTGTTAGGAGGCATCGTAATGGAATGAGGGAGGGTGATGATTGAAGGGTGAATGTGGAGGGGCCGGAGGGGGCCACAAAGTTTGCACCTGGTTCCGGGAATTACAAACTCTTCAGGCACTTGCGCACTTCAAAGGCAAATATTTATTTTCTCAATGCTAATTAGTAACCTATGTTTCTTTTGTCTTTGGATTGTGATAGTTTGTCTGCTAATGTCTGTGCCTTCTGAGTAGTCTTTGAAATGGAAAGGTAAAGAAATAGAACAGTTAAACATTTTAAATTGATCAAAGAAGGTAGCTCGTACATACAGTACTGTATTTTACAGATGATACTCCCTGATATATTTTGTCACAGTGAACCAGAAAAGCAAACATAAATTACATCATTCATTTTGGTTAAATAGCTACAGTGGTGGACAAAATGCAGCTTCAGAGGTCAATTGAGGTTGATTGCCAATTTGCAGTAAATATATGCAAGCTATAAAAGAGGTATGACAGTTAAAGTGGAATAACAACGAACATCTATGGTTGGTCCTTGTAAGTTCATGAATTAAAGTAATTGTGGGACTGTCTCTCTATGCATGCAGCTCTCTAATTCAGGGAGAACAGGGTCAAGCTAGCACGTGTGCAGTTTTATCTAGTTATATTGCTCTCGTCCCAATAAGGCGATTTGACAACTTGGTGAAATATAGATGTATGTGCAAAATCACAGCGAAAACACACCATTGGGAACCTCAATCAATTTTGGTACACACCATTTTACCATATAATATTTTAATTGATTAATCAATCAATAATATCCTCAATGAGCAAGCAATAACAGTATTAAAGCACAGTGATTCTATTTTGGCGGTGCAGAGTTAACCATTTAAGAGTACAAGTTGTAATCATTATAAAATGTATGTGGTACTTCAGAGGTGTAAACGTCTGTAAGTTTAAACAGAATAGGAGAAAAGGAAGATTTAGAGAGCACATTCCTTAGATTTACAAGGATTTGCAATGGAGTAGGAGAACGGACCATCCCTCCCCTGCACAATAATATAGCAGCATAAAACCTTGGGGCTGTTGCACATTTTAAATTTGACCTTTTGTTACATCTCCTAGGCTTATGCATAAGCCATGTGTGGCCCACACACTCTTCTAAACTAATTAAAGAGTTTTTGAACCAAAGGATGATATCAAAACACTTTGCTTGGGCTCTTCAACATCCAGATCTGGGTATGTATTCACAAGTAGCTCAGGAGAAACTCTTAAACATAATTGCGTGTCAGTCCTAATTTTAGGACTCCAAATGTTTTTCTCTAAGAGTATTTCACAAAGCGTTATCACAAAAATCTGCTCCTAAATCTGTGAAAAGTTAGGGTTAGTCAAGAGGACTCCTAAATCAATAAGACCAATTCAGAAACAGTTCTAATATGGCTCTTAAAAAGGTATCATCTTAATCGCGAGGGTATTCTTATACTCATAGAGTTAGTTAGGGATGTGATTACTTCACCCACAAATAGAACCAACATAATAACACCTGAGATCAAGGTTTTGACAACTCCACGCTACTTGTCTACAGGTTCTCAGGACCACACATTGTCCAACAATTCATACGGTTTCCTGTTGATCTTTTCGCCAACTTCAAAGTAACAAAGCCCACTTCGTGGCCACAGCTGAACCACCCCATATAGTTGTTGCTGTAGATGGGACACATACTAAATTTGCACAAATGATTGCACCATCATAAGATGAATGCACATTTCTTTACAAGGTGTAAGAGGCTGACAATTAGCTGAAAAGATTTTCACTTGTCAGTATGTCATTCTTGGTTTCATGTTTAATCAGGGACATTTAGCCTACATTGTTCATTTAAAATCTTTAGTTCAATAAAGCAACTTGACACAGTATTGCTATGATGAATTTACTGACAAAGACCACTCCCCAATCACCGTGGGCGAAGTAAGTAAGCTTATTCATGGAACGCAACATCATCGAAGGGGTCAAACCCCTTTCTCTTAGCTTCAAACTTCTCCCCATTCCTTAGTAAAAGTTGGTCATAGTAGCTTTGTGAATAGTTTTTAAGAGGAAACTGTTAGCTTGGAACTTTTAGTGCTGTTTAGGAGTCTTCCTAGTGGTAAGATAAAATGTTTTGTGAATACAGCCCCTGAACATCATAGACCCTCTGTGGGACGTTCTTGAGCACAGAGTGCAAAGACTTGCACCTTCATCCATCATAGAACTAGATGTTTTTGTCCCAAAACATTTAGCAATTTCACACTTTTTGGGATGAGACAATGTATCAACATGTTGCAGTGTTTCGGGTATCTTGTTTTTAGGTTAAAACACCCATTTCAAGTACTTTTTTTTTTAAGGTGTCTAAAAAATGCTTTTCGGGTAATTAATTTTAATAGCTATTGGATCTGGTCCTCTGAGGCCACTTTTGAACGTGACATGGTATATTTATGAAAAGCACAGATGAGGATTTGTAAACTCCTCAACCAGATAGGAAACTCAATTATTCATGCTCTCTGATATCATGGCAACACATGTTTCTCTTCCAATAAATCACAAAGTCACATAAAAGGAATTCCATCTTTTCTTTTAAGACAACTTTGTGCAATTAGCTCTCATTTTACCAACTGAGCACCTCATTATATTCGGTAACAGATTCCATGTCAGACTATTAAAATGGTTGACATATTTGGAAACGATCAAGCAAAGGCACAGAAGTGCCCTTACCAGAGGTCCACCAGCACGTTCTGAAAATGTTGTGGAAAATACTTCGGTTCCAAACTCAAAAGGATGCAAGTACTTCTGAGGTTTTGGAATCAAATAGACTTTAAGGAACGTCATCACAAAGCCAGGAGAGTTTCTGCAGAAAAAAACTAAGTACAACTTTCTAACACCATTTATGCCATGTTTTATCTTGTGTCCATTCAACAGATCATCCCTCTATGACACGTTCTAGGTGGTCCATACTAATTACCTCCGCCCCTAAACACTTAGTTGTACCGTGTCGTGCTGGTTGTTTTGGAAATAATGCAACTCATGAGCCCCTCTGACCTCAAAAGATCCCAAAGGTCTAGGAAGAGTTACGACAGGCAGATAAGATAGCAATTAGCTGCCTTCCCAGAAAACAGGTCCAGAGTATTTCTGGAGAGAGGTCACGGTATCATCTAAGGAATAATTACTTCACCCTTTTTCAGTGTTCTATGTTTCCTAGTGTGCTTGTACTATCAATCAGTGAATACTTGATTTTATGAATAGATACTGATTAGCATTATTAATCAACAATACATGCAGTTTAATACATTTCTGTCTTATGAGTATATGACAGTTTATGGATTATTATAATATCAGTTCTAGAATACTATGGTTACTTAATGCATTCATTAGTCCATTCTTAATGTCTTAAAAATCCCATATAATAATCATCAAGATTACGTGTAGAACCTCTTAGTGTGATGGGCAGGGTTTCTGACAATTTCCACAACTGTCATTAGGTTCCAATATCAGATGAGATTTTGCTAACACTTAATTATACTGCCTGATATAAGTACTCATAATGGAATATAATACAGTAATAATGCAGCATAAGCATAGATTACATACATGAATATACAGTAGATGCATGAAGACAAATGTCAGTATATGAATAATGCATTATACGAATAATCAAAATCACAACAACATTGCACTTTGTTCACTTGGTCAAACAGCTTGATATTCGATCGACGATCTTCAGTGTTTTTAATTTCTAATGTTTTTGTCAATGGGAAGCACACATTATTAGTGCATTGTAATCCTTGTTATGGCATACTAATTAGTCACTACAGAGCAGTGCCAGCTCTAGACATTTGTGGTCCAAAGAAAATGTTTATACAAGGGTTCCCTTTTTTCTATTAGTCGGGGGCTCCCTAGCAGTCAGAGGACCCTTAGCGGTCAAGGGCCCTATGCGTCTGCTTATGTTATTTATGCCTTATGCCGGCCCCGCTGCAGTTATCTTTCATTGAAATGGTGACTTGGCAGTAAAGCTGATTCTAATTCAGATGACACTGTGCAGAGTGCTTTGACAACCACAAATGCCTATTTTTAAAACTTCATGGTCAATGTAAATGTGAAATTGCCAACCGTTGAATTTCAAAGCATCTCATTTGATGCTATTCAGCTTGTTGAATAAAAAGAGAGAAAGAATGTTTGTGTTGTGCCAATGTGAAATGTGCAGACAGTTTCACTTTAATGAAACTGGACAATGACCATGATATCATTGCAAAATCTTAAGATGTATTACATTTTTAATATCAATCACAGATGACTCTAGTGACTTCGATATATGCTATAACAAATAATGTAATAAATAACATGATGCTAATTGACAAAGTCAAGTATAATGCTACAGTGGGGCAAAAAAGTATTTAGTCAGCCACCAATTGTGCAAGTTCTCCCACTGAAAAAGATGAGAGAGGCCTGTAATGTTCATCACAGGTGTACTTCAACTATGACAGACAAAATGAGAAAAAGAAATCCAGAAAATCACATTGTAGGATTTTTTATGAAATTATTTGCAAATTATGGTGGAAAATAAGTATTTGGTCACCAACAAACAAGCAAGATTTCTGGCTCTCACAGACCTGTAACTTCTCCTTTAAGAGGCTCCTCTGTCCTCCACTCGTTACCTGTATTAATGGCACCTGTTTGAACTTGTTATCAGTATAAAAGACACCTGTCCACAACCTCAAACAGTCACACTCCAAACTACAAAGAGCTCTCAAAGGACACCAGAAACAAAATTGTAGACTTGCACCAGGCTGGGAAGACTGAATCTGCAATAGGTAAGCAGCTTGGTGTGAAAAAATCAACTGTGGGAGCAATTATGAGGAAATGGAAGACATACAAGACCACTGATAATCTCCCTCGATCTGGGGCTCCACGCAGGATCTCATCCCGTGGGGTCAAAATTATCACAACAACGATGAGCAAAAATCCCAGAACCACATAAAGGGACCTAGTGAATGACCTGCAGAGAGCTGGAACCAAAGTAACAAAGCCTACCATCAGTAACACACTACGCCGCCAGGGACTCAAATCCTGCAGTGCCAGACGTGTCCCCCTGCTGAAGCCAGTACATGTCCAGGCCCATCTGAAGTCCGCTAGAGAGCATTTGGATGATCCAGAAGAAGATTGGGAGAATGTCATATGGTCAGATGGAACCAAAATAGAACTTTTTGGTAAGAACTCAACTTGTTGTGTTTTGAGGACAAAGAATGCTGAGTTGCATCCAAAGAACACCATACCTACTGTGAAGCATGGGGGTGGAAACATCATGCTTTGGGGCTGTTTTTCTGCAAAGGGACCAGGACGACTGATCCGTGTAAAGACAGAATGAATGGGGCCATGTATCGTGAGATTTTGAGTGAAAACCTCCTTCCATCAGCTAGGGCATTGAAGATTAAACGTAGCTGGGTCTTTCAGCATGACAATGATCCCAAACACATCGCCCGGGCAACGAAGGAGTGGCTTCGTAAGAAGCATTTCAGGGTCCTGGAGTGGCCTAGCCAGTCTCCAGATCTCAACCCCATAGAAATTCTTTGGAGGGAGTTGAAAGTCCGTGTTGCCCAGCAACAGCCCCAAAACATCACTGCTCTAGAGGAGATCTGCATGGAGGAATGGGCCAAAATACCAGCAACAGTGTGTGACAACCTTGTGAAGACTTACAGAAAACGTTTGACCTCTCTCATTGCCAACAAAGGGTATACAACAAAGTATTGAGATAAACTTTTGTTATTGACCAAATACTTCTTTTCCACCATAATTTGCAATTCAATTCATTAAAAATCCTACAATGTGATTTTCTGGATTTTTTTTCTCATTTTGTCTGTCATAGTTGAAGTGTACATATGATGAAAATTACAAGCCTCTCTCATCTTTGTCAACGGGAGAACCTGCACAATTGGTGGCTGACTAAATACTTTTTTGCCCCACTGTATATGATCTTTGGGGAAAGGTTTGCCAGTAACTAAAGAACTTTTTATTGCCAAAAAAACGTTTTCACATAATACACACATTGGAAGTTGTGCATTGGTTGGCGAAGGTACGTAACCATAACTAAGCAATTCAATTTAATACTGACAGCAAGTTTTCTTGTTCTGTACTATTTTCATGATATGTTGCTTGCTTGCATTGCAAAAAGTAAAAAAACTATTTGACATTATGTAGAGATTGACATTAAGCTTTCTCTGTGAATATTCTTGAACTTAAGGTAGGGTTAACCCTAACTTACCAGTCAGCTTTATTCAGGAACTCCCGACAGGAAAAATAAAACGTAAAATTATTTTCTTGGTAGTGGTGGACACATGGAACTCATCCATCCATTTTAATAGAAATATTTTAGCTTCAAATGCCTTTTTGTCTCTTTGTGCTGGCCCTGGCAGCTGGCCAGTTGTATGTGCTTAAAGGAACATCATGAGTTTGTCCACAAACAAATTAAACTGGAGTCGGGTCAAGGAGTTTGGCACTTTTGCAGGCAGTTGGGTTATTAATCTACATGTGCATTTTAGAATTTCTAATACCAGCTACGCTGCAGAATGTGGTATGGAATAGCTTCTACCTGTAATAGCCTACCACATTTTATTTGGACAACTGAAGGAGGAATACATTTTTGCATATTAATACATATAGATATCGTTTTTTTTACTTGTCTGTTGGACAACTACAATAGTTCTCTTGTCCGAACATAAAATGTCCTTATCCTGGACAAGCCCTGATGTGGAGCCCTGATTATGTCAGAATTAGTAGGATAATAAGTCCGACTTATAACACTACAGTGTCTCTGCTGAAATCAAGAAGGCTGATGGCGTTGCTGTGACCCACTTGTCAGGTGGCAGGTGTCTGGTTGTAAAATATTGTTCATATTATATTGTATTGGCTAGTTTGTGTTCAAATGCTTTGTCAACATTGTATTGCAATCATGTCAACAGAGCCACTTGTATTGAATGGGTTTTAATGTGTCTCGTTGCTGGATGCTTAGGTTCTTTCAGGGGATGTTTAACTGTGGAATATATCCCTCATGTAAATGCGTAACCATTGCGATAACAAGGCGTTCACAATGTATCCCTCAGAGAAATGAACACTTTTAACCCTTTAAAAATAAAAAAATATGTTTTTTCTGTGACTATGGTATAGAGTTTTCTTACAGTGTCTTATAGGCTCCTCCAAAATCTTAAAATTAGTAATTATTATTATTTATTGTGTTGCAAGGATCACATAACTCCAACTGTTTTAGCTGGACATGCCTAAATCACATTTTCTGAAATAAATAAATCTTGGGAAGACAGTCATGTATTCCGTTTATGGCTGTGACTATCACAGGCTTTGCAACTTTAGAATTACAATAAAGTCAGGACGCTGCATAAAATGTGAATAAAAACATAATTCAATGCATAATTTCATCCATATATGTAATTGACAACATTGACAAAGACAACACTTCAAATGTTGAACCAGAGACATTTAATTTTTTGGGAAAAGTATATGTCGATTTTGAATTGTCAATGTCAACAAAGTTTTTGTTCTAAAAAAGGGGCATGTTTATTACTATGTTGCATCTCCTGTTCTTTTAATGACACTCTTCAGCATTTGGGAGCTGAGGAGATGTTGTTTTTTGTTTTGAAAGATAATTATTTTCTTTGATATAGGATTTCATCTTCTCAACACTTCGGAGTCTAGTTTGTCATTTTCTTTAATTCTTAATGCACCCAACGATTTCAATCAGTGAAAGGTTTGGGCTGCCTGCAGGCCAGTTTAGCACCCAGACTAATTGACTATGAAGCCATGCTGTTTTAATACGTGCAGAATGGCGTTTAGCATTGTCTTGCTGAAAAAAAAATGCCTTCCTGAAATTGACATTGTCTTGATGGCCTTCACAGATGTGAAAGTCACCCATGCTATGTGCAATAATGCACCCCAATACTATCATGGATGTTGGCTTTTGAACTGTGCAATGATAACAAGCCGGGTGGCCTCTTTTATTTTTAGTCCATGATTCCCAAAAATATATTCACATTTTTAGTAGTCAGTCCACAGGACAGTTTTACACACTGCACCAGTCCATTGTAAATTGGCTCGTTCCTGGAGAACTCTGCAGCGTTTCTGGAACTCGTGAACTGTGTTCTCAGACAATGGATTTCTGATGTAATCCTGAGCCCATGCTGTGATTGGATTTAGTTCTTGTCCCTTGCATATAGAGATTTCCCCAGATTCTCAGAATCTTTTAATAATATAATGTACCATAGATTACGAGATCCCTAACTCCTTGCAATTTTACATTCAGATTTTCTTTTTTTAAATGATTTGAACTTAAAGTGAACCCCTTACATTTTGAACAGAATGGTTTGAGCTATAAAAAAAAGTACACCTCAGACTAATTGCAGTCTCATGAACAACCGTTGCTCTGCATTCTGTCTTTGTTCAGTGTCTGTGTTTTTTTGCACATCTTAATCTTTTCTTTGGCCAGTCTGAGATATGGCTTTGAGAGAAGGCCAGCATTTTTTTTTCTGATTATGAGGCTGTTGTTTCGCAGGTACTATTTAAGGAAGCTGCCTTTTGATGACCAGAGAGGTAACAGTTGAGAGGTGACACTCAAATCTATTTGTCCTTTTGCTCAGTTGTGCACTGGAGCCTCCCACTCTTCTTTCTTTTCTGGAAAGAGCCAGTTTGTGCTGTTCAGTGAATGGAGTACTGACGGTATAAGATCTTCAGTTTCTTGGCAATTTCCAGCATGGAATAGCCTTCATTTCTCAGAACAGAAAAGACTTGCTATTTTGAGCCTGTAATCAAAACCCCAATCGCTGATGCTCCAGATACCGATCACTCAGTTTTATTACTTCTTTAATCAGTACAACAGTTTTCATAATCACAAATGGGTTTTCTGATGATCAATTAGAATTGTTCATAATTAAATTGGATTAGCAAACACTACGTGCCATTGGAACACAGGAGTGCTGGTTGCTGATAAGGTGCCTATGTCAATTTTCCAGTTACAATAGTCATTTACAACATTACCATTGCCTACACTGATCAATTTGATGCTATTTAAATTGACACAGGTTTGAATGGTAGAGTAAATCATTTTAAATCAGGCTCTTTGTGACATTTGCTCCCTGTCACTCAAGGAACGCCTCTTTTTTTTCTTACTTTAAACAGAAACAATACATTGCATGGGAATTCAACACACAAACGTTTTTGCTCATCACTTTTAGGTAAACTACTTTAATTGATCATCTTACAGTGCAGGATTGCAATAGATAATGCAACAACTATTTACTTTTTGCTGGACCACATAAGTGGAGCTAGCCAAAAGGAGAGAATATCTCTGACTGAGTGACTGAGTCTTTCCATTGTTAAGTAGCATATAACTAAAATCCACTAATACAGCTGTGGCCAAAAGTTTTGAGAATGACACAAGTATTGGTTTACCCACAGTTGTGCTGCTGCAGTGTTTCTAGATCTTTCAGATGTTACTATGGTATAGTTTAGTATAATTACAAGCAGTTCATAAATGTTAAAGGCTTTTATTGACAATTACATTAAGTACATGCAAAGAGTCAATATTTGCAGTGTTGACCTTTCTTGGAGACCTTTGCAATTCGCCCTGGCCTGCTGTCAAATAACGTCTGGGCCACATCTTGACTGATGTCAGCTCACTCCAATGCTTGGAGTTTTTCAGAATTTGTGGGTTTTTGTTTCTCCACCCGAGGATGGACAACAAGTTATCAATGTGATTAGGGTCTGGGGAGTTTCCTGGCAATGTACCCAAAATGTTGATGTTTGGTTCCCCTAACCACCTAGTTATCACTTTTGATAACTTATGGTGCTCCATAATGCTAGAAAAGGCTTTGTTCATCCCCAAACTGTTCTTGGATGGTTGGGAGAAGTTGCTTTTGGAGGATGTTTTGTACCATTCTTTATTCAGGGATGTGTTCTTAGGCAAAATTGTGCGTGAGCCCACTCCCTTGGCTGAAAAGCAACCCCACACATGAATGGTCTCTGGATGCTTTACTGTTGTCATGACACAAGACGGATGATAGCGCTCACCTTTTCTTCCCCCGGACAATGTTATTCCGGACGCCTGTTGGTGCCCCGATCCCACACCTGAATCAACTTTAGGAGACGATCCTGGCACTTGCTGGGCTTTCTTTAGGTACAATCTTAATAGTAGCAATATTTTTGCCTGTGAAGCCCTTTTTGTGCAAAGCAATAATGGCTGCACATGTTTTCTTGCAAGTAATTGTGGTTGACAGATGAAGAACAATGATTTTCAGCCCCACCCTCCTTTTAAAGGTTCCAGTCTGTTGTTCTAACTCAATCAGGATGACATAATGATCTCCAGCTTTGTCCTCATCAACACTCTCACCTGTGTTAACAAGAGGATCACTGACATTATGTCAGCTAGTCCTTTTGTGGATGGGCTGAAATGCAGTGCAAATGTTTTTTGTGGAATTAGGTAAATTTTCATGGCAAATAGGGACTTTGCAATTCATTGCAATTAATCTGTTCACTCCTTATGACATTCTGGATTATATGCAAATTGCCATTCTTAAAAACAGAGGCAGCAGACTTCATCGGTACGTATGTAATGATACCAGAACGGTTTGTGTCAAGAACAAAATTACTGTAGCTCCCTTCCTCAAATTAGTTAAGAAAAAAAAAAGTATTTGCTAAAAAGCTATCTAATGGATGGAGACAACGCTTTCCCCTTACAACGTTTTCCCCTTACATAAAAGCTATTGATTTGAAAATAATTTTTCAGGTGGGGAGGCTGACCAGAAATAAAGGTATAAAATTATTGGGCATATCGGTCTACGCACCTGCCTTGCAAGTGTAACTGTGTCAATACAACCACGGGTTCAAGACCCATTCATGCCACTGTCGATTGTGGCCAGGGCGTCTAGTTGGGCAGTGCATATTGTGCTAGCGCCATAAGGGGGGAGGTAATCGGCATAGGGGACAGATACTCAGATAGCGAGAACAGATGGTCAAACGGTCACAAGACCCAACATAAAGTTAGTTGTCACAAACGAACAAAGACTAGTTCCACTCACCCACATTTATGGCACCCTCTAGACATTACAGTACTCAGTACCTTTTTGTTAAGCTCAATACCTAACTAGAAACATACATTGTACAATGTATTAATGTATCAGTTCAGTAAATTTACCACAAAACAACAGAATTTTTAATTGATGAAAAAGGGATGAATCGTTGGATGGATATGATCTATGAAAAGGCCAGAATTATTTACACTACCTGTATTATAGGATGATGGTGAAATTCAGACCTTTTGCACTGCATTGCCTAGGTGTGGAGGCATTGGGAACGAGTCTTGCCAATACATGCCAGTTGCTTTTCAGTTGGGACTGTGGTTGACCTATGTTGAGATAACTTTTAGCACCGTGTATGTTTGCAGTTGCTTCGAAATACACAGATGCAAACACTTTATTACTAAATCTATAGGGGGGAAAGAACTAGAGCTAAACATATTTTTGTATGTGACCTCAGAAAGAGACCTTTTATGTTTTTCCTGACTAGTCAGGAACCAAAACCTACCGATCATTTGGGTTGACCTTGGTGGTGGTTATTGTCAGAATGCAGCAAGGGTTTGTCCATGTTGATGAATATGTGGTTAGATGCTGGCATAAATAATAGCAGAGCCAAAGGTGGCAATCTAGACAGCTGTTCAGCTGTCTTTGAGCCCAAAATGGTTGCCACCATTGCTGATTCCAAAAGAATCAACCGTGCCAAGTAAGGAGTCTGGGGAGGCTTCTGCGGGCGCCAACATTTAAAAGAGATCCGCCCGATGAGAAGGAGAACATTATTTTTCAAAACTGTTGGCTTCTTTGGTGACCTCTCCACTTGAGAGGGCCTTCTTTCGAGATCACATTCTACCCCCTGCTGGAACTCACACAGAGTTGTGTGAATTTGATTACACATAGATTTTTGCTCCAACACACTGAGGGGGAAAGGCGTTCACTGGCATAGAGGAGCAGCAACCGGTGGGAGATATATCCAGTCGGCTGCCTGTTTGCAGTGGCTATTGATTTGTTTGTTTTCAACAGGGTGCCCTCAATCCAGAGATTCAAACTAGAGTTTTTGAAGCTATGCCTGAGCCCAGTACGAGTCGCCTCAAACTTGCTATGACAAAGGGGTGGAAAGAGTAATAGAGGTAGAGGTGAATGTGTGTGTGCAAGTTTTTGGACATACTGAACTACAACCCTGTTTCCCAAAAAGTTGGGACGCCAGGTAAAATGATAATAAAAACTGAATACAATGATGCAAAATAAATTTGTATTTCAATTGAAATTAGTACAAAGACAACATTGCAAGTGTTGAAACTGGGCAATTTTTCATTGCTTTTGGAATAGTACATTTAAAATTTGATGTCTGCAACACATTTAAAAAAAGTTCGGAAATTGTCATTTTTTCCAC
This sequence comes from Novumbra hubbsi, assembly GCA_016801125.1. NCBI lineage: Eukaryota > Metazoa > Chordata > Actinopteri > Esociformes > Umbridae > Novumbra > Novumbra hubbsi. The sequence continues at coordinate 38,101 of JACXGK010001063.1, read as the reverse complement.
TGTGTTGAATAACCACTTCTTTTAAAAATACTCTGTAAGCATTTGTAACTAAGGAGACCAATTGCTGTAGTGGATTGTTGTCGCTCTCTTTCTTGATATAAGATAGCCACTGCTTAACAATTTTTGTATCCTTTGTTGTATTTCTCATTTCAATATGTGCCAAATATTTTCAAGGGGTGACAGGTCTGGACTGCAGAGCCATGCTGTTGTAAAATGTGCAGAATGTGGTGTGGCATTGTCTTACTGAAATAAGCAAGTCCTTCCCTGAAAAAGACGGTGTCTGGATATATCTTTCAGCGTTAATGGTGCCCTCACAGATTTGCAAGTCACTCATGTCTTGTGCACTAATGCACCCCCATACCATCACAGATGCCTGGCTTTTGCACTGTGCACTGATAACAAGCCTGATGGTCTCTTTTTTAACCCAGAGCATGTGTTGTCCATGATTCCCTAAAATAATCTCATATTATGATTTGCCAGACCACAGTGGACAGTTCTCCACTTTGTCTCAGTATATCTAAAATGAGCTTGGGCCCAGAGAAGGCACTGGTGTTTCTGGAGTTGTTTATCTGGGTTTTCTTCTTTTAAGTTTTATTGACAAACTGTGTGAGGAACTGTGTTCACATGTTCCTGAGCCCATGCCCATGCCATTACTACACTATCATGTTTTTTTATTCATGTTGCTAATTCAAAAGATTTTGTGTTAAAGCCTACACAACACTGTAGGGTTAGTTAAGATACAAGGTGTTTTTAAGGGTTTGTGTGGAAACATATTTTGCAGAAGCATCATGTTTGATGGGGATTTTTCTATAACTGTCGTCTTGGACTTACAGTTATCCCATTTTGGATAGCATATTTGTGCATACAGATGAAATAGGTATAGATTTCAGGTTGGATCAGGTCTGCCGTGCCATTGAGAACCTACACCCTCTCTCCCTTATTTGGACAACAGACCCCTGTTTGTTGCCCTTTCCCTAACCTGTGATCCACATTAAGTTACTCCTTCCCTAGTATGTCTTGTCGGTAGTTGTTTTAGATTCCTTTTCATAGCGTTGTTCTGTTCAAGTCTTGTTTCAGTTTTGTAATGTCATAGTTCTTTTATTAGAGACAGAACAACACATGTACACTCACACAAATCTTTGTGTGCAGGACTTTATGTCTTTAACAATGATAAGGGGACATGATGAAACAATTCCTAACTGGGAATTTGAATGTTTACTCAGGATCTACTTCACAGGCCAAACACACTCAAACTCTTCTGTCAGTGACACATGCTAATACAGCAAATAGAATGATGCACCTGGTACAATTGGGAAATAAGAAATAATTTTGCAAACCAATTATCTTCAAAGGGAAAATCTGGTCTTGTCAGGGAGAACATACTGCTGAGGGAACAACGATGCAGCAGCAATTATATTGCTGGCAACATTTGGGGAGTGCAGTTTTCCATTATAGATATAGATATATTTTTTGCTCTTCGTATTTTTTATTGCTGTCGCCAGAAACCATCCCTCTGAAGTCTTTGTAAGAAACTTTCAAAGTGTAATGTTACAGTATGTGTTGCATACAGGAAAACAAAAATTACACTGCTCCTCCATTGCTTTTAAAACATTCCGTTCAAATTGGTCTCCAGAGCAAACTGCCCAATTAGAATACGGACGTGTTCTGATTGATATAGGCACCATTCATACACAGGGTTGTAATTAAAGTACCAAGAAAATCATTAATTTATTTTCCAGCCACATCATTTGTTTAACCCTACTGTTGTATTTACATGTTCATGTATTGAAGTTTGGGTCAGGCAGAGATCTGGCTCCTCCTGTTGAACTTGTGATGACCCCTTCCCACACTGGACCTTTTATCACTACAATTATCTGTCTACCACAATTGTATGAATTATCCATCATTGAGCCAGTACATTTCCATATTATGGGAAAATAAAAATTCTAAATTGCCTGCAGTTTTGGACCTGTGGAGATTGTTAGGAGGTTGCATCATGCTGTCCCAGACATCCATACTCCTTTATGCTAGGTAAAACATTAATGTTTTACCTGATACTGGCATTTAAATTGTTCTGTGACTCAATGCTATGTAGTGGAAAAAGTGTGCTACACTGACATTAAATGTAGCAATTATAATAGACAAAGGAACAACCTTCCTACGACTTCTGTCCATAATTCCATATAGATCATTTACTTTAGGAATAGTGGCAACTCATTTGTTTTACAATCGTCTAAATAGTACTGGTAATACATTTAGGCATTTACTAAGAATATCGTTTTTTTTTTCTTCTACATATATTCAAATTGCTAATACTATTATTCATGGTTGGATTGTATAACTAGCCCCTATTCAAATGTGGGTGATGACAGACCAGGATGAGTAGTCTTGCTCTGAAACGCATGGTGCTGAAGAAAATATAAGCAGTTGGCCACCTTCACAGCACTCCAAGGCCACAAAACTGAATCTAACTGCTTCAGCAAAGATGCTTTCTGTAAAAATAATCAATCCTGCCCTCTATGTCTCTGGGATGACAGGAATGGCTCAACATAAGGACAGCGTGCATGTCAGCCACCAAGCATTGACACTTTTTCTAATATGATTGCCTTTCCAGGCCTTGAGATTGTGGACACAGCTGTATGCTGTGTCTTCCGTTTGAGTTCTTCTTACTGAGTGGATTTTCTCTCCAGAAGTAGAGATTGACAAGAACAACAGAGTGGCTGCATTGGCAAGCGAGATGGCAATCTTTGTTTTTAGGGTACTTAGCTGCTGGCAAAGGGGTAGTGTTGTTTTTGTGCCTCAGCTGGATCCTGTCTGGCACCGCTTTCATATTCATTGGCTGCTTTGTCTGCAGTGGATGGGGTGACAGTTCAGTCAACCCAGTTGTACTATTTGTTCAATGGGACGAGAAGTACAGTAACAGAAAGCTTTTTAACACTAGAAGCGCCAAGCCATTGTTATCCCCCTAAAGCACCGTTTGGGCAAAATTTGCCCATGAGTCTACAGACAGTGACGTATTTACAGACACGTAATGGAGGCTACATGGCGCTTCTTGTACGGACCCAAAGTCAAGGCTGAAACCTTTGGGTGTCTGTTATCTTGATTCAGTGGTAACGGTGTAACGATTGCAGTAACTACAATGTGTAAAGATGCCGGTCTGGCTTGGTTTTATACGGTCGCGCCCTAATTGCAAGGAAGAAAATATAAAGTCAAAATGACTTTGGCAACTGAACTGGTGATGTCAAGGAGATTGTCTTGCGCCTTCATCTTACTGTCGATCTGTGGCCAATGTCCGTGTTACGTTCTAAATTTCACAATAAATCGACCTGCTCACAAAACCCAAATATCACTAAATAAAACAAGTGACATTTAAAAGAACAATGTAAGAACATAATTCTAAACATCTTTCATGTATATTTTCAATTAGGTAAATACCAAACATTCCGAAACGGTTATTTTAATAGCCTTGCCGGTGGCGAAGTGGTTAGAGTGTACCGATTGTGAACCTAGGCTTCAAGGTTTGATTCCTCCTGTCTGCTGCAACTTAGTATTTTTGTCCCCAATTTTTGGAATAACCCAAATTGCTGCTTGCAGCTATATTTGTTATTGTTATATTGTACACTAAAAAGTGGCGGAGAAATTAACGCAATATAAAATCTATAGAATCCATCTAAAATCTATAGAATGCGTTTAACATAATAGCTTAACCTTCATTTTCAATCATCTCCCTACTACACAATAGGCAGGACATGCGGAATTCCCCACGGTTCAGTTCTCGGACCGCTTCTGTTCAAATTCTATATGCTACCTCTGGGCCAAATTCTACAGAACAACAACATCAACTACCATAGCTACGCAGATGATACTCAAATATATATGGCTCTCGAACCATCGGACTATAGCTCAATAGACGCATTGTGTCACTGCATAGAACAAGTAAATACCTGGATGAACCAAAATGTTCTACAATTAAACCAAGATAAAACTGAGATTATTGAACAAGTATTACTAAAGAGCTTGATTCTCGGGCCCTAAAGACCAGAGACCAAGTACGTAATCCTGGTGTTCTAATAGACTCTGACCTTACGTTCTCCAGTCAAATCAAAACTGTCACCAAAACAGCATTCTATCAATAAAAAAATATAGATAGAATCAAGGGCATGCTCTCCCGCAAAGACCAAGAAAAGCTTATCCATGTTTTTATCTCTAGTAGAGTTGACTACTGTAATGGGCTTTTAACTGGACTTCCCAAAAAAACTACAAAAAAGCTGCAGCTCATTCAAAATGCTGCAGCAAGAATGCTAACCGGGACCAAGAGAACAGAACACATTACTCTGATTCTCAAATCTTTGCATTGGCTTCCAGTCCGTTATAGAATAGATTTTAAGGTGATGCTTTTAGTCTATAAATCACTGAATGGTTTAGGGCCTGAATACTTATCTGATATGTTTGAAGAATATCAACCAAGCAGGCCTTTAAGATCTATAAATTCAGGTCAGCAAGTAGAGCCCAGAGTCCAAACTAAACATGGCAAAGCGGCATTTAGTTGCTATGCGGCACACAACTGTAACAAGCAACCAGAAGATCTTAGACATCCCCCAAACCTATCAATTTTCAAGTCTGGGTTCAAAACACTCATGTTTTCACGTGCCTATGATTAGCAACATGGAAACCCAACACCAGACTTTTAAATTTTCTAATTCTTCTTAATTTTCCTTTAAACTTTTATCTGTATCTGTGTTTTTTGTATGTTAAATTGATCCATGTCTGTTTTCATCAATCTGTTCAAATTGTGACCGAAAAGTGGGAAGATGTTAGAGGTTGAATTGTGGAGTCGGTTTGTAAAACGCGTACTCGTACAAAGTGTGAATGTAAGTATGATTGCAATGCAATGAGTGTATGAGTGTATTATTGTCAATACACTGGGATGTGAGTGGGCGCGTTGCATCGTGTGAATGATCCACAGATAAAATATCAGGCTGTTTGTATAACAAGACCTGAATTGCATTGGATGGTTACTGAGTGAATGTGTGGACGGGCGAATAGAAGACAAGTTGTAGATAGACTGTTAGTTATAAAATTGTATTTCTCTTTTAATTATTTTAATGTTTTTTTATTTCTCTTTTTATTTCTCTTTTAATGTCTTGTCTTGTAAAGCACCTTGAATTGCATCTATGTATGAATTGATTGATTGATTGACAAGGAGGAGCTATTAAAATTACAATGTTTGAAACCTTCATAAAAACCACCTGATATGAAAATGAGCAATCGAATGGGTTTGTGTAATTAGTAGACAGTCTAATAGGTTAGTCTTAAGGAATTGCATTGTGCTCAGGGTTTCTTTGTTTGAGCTAGTAAAGAATGCACCCATCCCCCACCTAAAGACTGCATCGCGAATCAATAGATTTGGTCTCAAGTCAAATTGCTAAAATGTCTGGCAGAGCTCACAAGTTTGGTTCCCTGAACATTGAACGCTGACTTTACATCTCCATCTTTCGTTGTGCATTCAACATGTATTTTGTTGGAGGCTATTCAGAATTTAATGCCAAATGTGTCCGGTTTATTGGCCATGTATTGTGCAAAGCGACACTGCGCCTTCTTCATCTACTACAGTTATGTTCTCACTGCACTGTTTTTCACAAACGTATCGAATACTTCCAATGTCATCGCAAAGGTATCATTCACAAGATGGACAGTCCTTGTGGTCCTGTCATCAAAGCGCAGATATCTCAGATTTTTTTATTTTCAATCCGGTCGACCAATAATCATCGAGTTTCATGTTTTTACCGCCAGTAACACCTCTCAAATAAATAAGACCCACGAATGCTTTTAGTTCGGCATCCGTCAATTTTAACTTTTTTGCAAAATTTTGCTCAGCTCCCGCTTCCGTGTATTTGAACGTTTGTCCAGATGTCAGTCAAACACTTTAGACTACTCAGTGGACTTTTAATATTTTCATACGTAATATTATTAGGGTTATTCTGTTCAGGAGTAATCCTATTGTAATTCTAAGTTTTATTATTAGGGTCACATTTCCGAAATAGTCCAATTATTATCTTTGCTGGTGGGGCAGTGGTTAGAATGTACCGATTGTATAGTCAGGGTTCATGGTTCAACTCCCTCTGTCTGCTGCAGCTTAAAATGTGCTTTTACACTTCCGCATTTTGCGTGTGCGTGCGGTACACGTCTGTCAATTTTCGAATTGTCCCCAATTCTTTGGAGTAACCCAAACTGCTGCTTGCAGCTATATGTATTATTATTATTGAATTGTACACTTTATTTTATTTGAGAGTCAAGTAAAATAAACAGTTGTTTTCTACATACATAAAACTACTAGACTACTTCAATATGTATGGCACTGAATCATAACACAAATAAGACGTTCCGGACCTTTGCTTGAAGTAATTTGGTCTAGCTGGACCTTTCTACATTTTAATTGAATACCCCTGATCTATATATTCATTATAAAGATTCTCACTATAAACATTTTGTTTCTTATAAATAACAGAAGACTTCTGCTGATAGAAAAGAGAATTACAACCATGGAATGCAGGAATAGAAATAGCCGAAAGCGCAATTTAATCATGAACCGGAATGAAATAGCCTCAAATCAGCTTTTCTCTGTTTGATTTTGAACATTTAAAAATGCTGGGTGATAAAACACACATATTTAGGAAAAGTAAAAAAAGCAGGACCCTGGAATTTTATCGAGAGCTAAGATATAATTTCTTTCCTCTTCACTGGGTAAAATGTGCCCGCTCTGGCGCATCTAGTGTTAAGTGAATAGAGTGTCTGTAAAGTATCTGAGACGTTGAGTTGCGCTGAGACACCTTCCTTAAGTGCAAACTGTAACGATAAATGTAAGGGTCCGATGGCACCGAGTGAAGAGTGGGACCCAATTGCGCGACTTCAGTGAATATCTCTAAAGCTATATAGCACGCTGTAGCGGAAGGAGATATATATATATATCGGAAAGGCTGGAAGGCCATGAACTGCGGGGTAACGCAGCAGTCAAATAACTAAATACAAGTTCTGCAAACACTAGTGTAGTACTTAGT
>JACXGK010001063.1:0-30943 GCA_016801125.1 Novumbra hubbsi | reverse complement strand
GGGAACCTAAGTAGGGATGGTGATTAACTAATGAGGGACAGGTGTGAGCCGTTGAGTGTGTGATTGATGACAGGGTGGTTTGTGACAGTGATGAGCACATCGCTCAAGGCCACCAGGTGGTGTAGTAGAGGCGGAACAAGTCAAGTCAGGTGAAACCCTGACAATAAAAAGACCAAGGTTAGATAATAACCTTCTGGAATCCTTTTTTTTTATAGGTTGAATTATAGTGCCGCAATGAACTGTGCATAAGAAAAACTAACTTCACAGTGGTAACATTTGAGGTTAGAGCATAATCTGCTTTATTACATTTGTTTTCGTACAATGTGTTTTAATCTTTCTAACACTCAATGGTGGAGTTATAAAAGCAGGACAATGAACTTAAAAGTTGCTGGTTGGAATCCAAGACTTACCTAATATCATTGTGCCCTTGAGCGAGACACTTAACCCATACATTTTCAAACGAAAACTGTTTCAGGAGTGCTACTCTGCACTGTGGCCCATATTTTGCAGCTCCTGACCTGCCTTGTCTGCGATATGTTGGGGGAGTACTGTGGCAGCAATTCAATTTCTGTGAAAATTGATAAAGATCTATCCTATTTAACCTGAAGTCTGAGTAATTGGCATTTGACAAAATACCACACAAACAGGCTGAATCTCTTGACAGTGGTTAATAAACTTAATCAGAGTCTGGGAAACTAGCCAGTATTTTACATAGATTAGTTTAATGGTGCGATGCAGAGGTTTTTATCTTAATTTCGAAAAATTGCTGTTTATTAACGAACTACATCACTGTTGTTGTTTTCAATAATAAAGTTAAAAAAATACTTAAAAAATTAACTGCAATTTTTCAAGCAATTTAATTTGCTGTGACTGACTGGGACTGATCTCACAGGGTAGGGAAAAGCAGAAAACTAACTGTTATTGTGAGAAAAGTTTGGAACTTCCTTTCATACTGAAAAAAAACAAATGCTGCTTACATCAACAGTCGTGGCTAAACGTAACGTATAGGGTAGCACGGTGCCAGTAGGTGGTGGTATTCTGGGGAGCACTTTTATTTTGAAGCACACTTTTGACAGAACAAAGGAACCTAAATACACACACAAATCAACAAGTGACTACAGGTGCATGTAATAGGCTAAGGTGACAAAAGTGTGCTTCAAAATAAAAGTGCTCCCCAGAATACCACCACCTACCGGCACAGTGCTACCCTATATGTTTCATTAAATTCCATTCCAACAAATCAGGCTAAAAATGAGGCCTGACGCTAGACCAGGGAAGGGCATGTTTATCATATTTACCAATGTAGAAAAGTAACTTCAGCACGAGGGATAGAAAAAAAACTCAGGCTATGCCACAAAATACACTGCTCAAAACTATTACGGGGACACTTAAATCGCATATCGAATCTCAATGAACAAAATATATTAAAGATCAAAATCTTTACTGTACATTGTGCAATTCATTGAGAACAAAATGACGTAACAACAGTCAATAGAAACCAAGATCACCGACCGACCGAGGGCTGTCTTCAGCCTCTTTCACATCTGTCACTTGTGGTCACTGTGATCCTGCTCTCATCTGTGAAGAGAACGGGGCACCGATGGCAGAACTGACAGTTCTGGTGTTCTCTGGCAAATGCCCATCAATCTGCACGGTGCAGGGCTTTAAAAACAGGTCCCACTAGAGGATGTGGAGCCCTCGTGCCACCCTCATGGAGTCTGTTTCTGACAGTTTGGTCGGATTCATGCACACCAATAGCCTACTGCAGGCCATGGAGATAGTGTTTTAAAATCAAATATACAACAGAATACAACTTCTGAGTAGCGTTAGTAATTCAGCAATACGAGATAATTGGTTGGGCACAGGCTTGACTGCAGAATGAAATAACAGAGGGGACACTGTTTATAAATGAGGTGACAAATCTAATTCATATACTATTTGCAGTGTTTATGGGGAAACAATATTGTGGGGACACAGATTCCATCTGGAGGGGAAATGCCCCCCCCACCCTGTGATGCCGGGCCTGGTCAGGCATCTGAATACCCACCAAATACCCCCCCACCCTGTGGTGCCGGGCCTGGTCAGGCATCTGAATACCCACCAAATACCCCCCCACCCTGTGGTGCCGGGCAAAGCACAGTATTTGCACAACAATGTCCAATCACTTTTTTACTTACAGGGATTAGAAAGGTCCGGTAACTCATCAGAGTGAACGACAAACTCTTACAGAGTCTAATTAATTGCTAGATTTGATCATTCATTTCGTGGCCAATGGTAGAAGTTTTTACTATTAGGGGACATGTACTCCTGCTGAATCAGACCCAGAACATTTGCAAAAAACTCTCCTCTAACCTCTAATCTTGTAATGACAAATTTAAGAAAGCCTCAATAAATCTTTCAGCTTTTTTGGGACTCAAGGTTAGATTTATGTTAGTCAACGTTCAGAATGAAGTTCATAAGTTCTGGACAAGTTCACAATGTGTTCAATAAAAGGAAATTACAATGCAAATAGCAACTTCTTGATTTTCAAACCTATTTTCTTTTGCTGTTTTGATTCTGTTCTTCCTGATCTTCCCAAGTTCCCACAGTTATGCTTGGGCTGGATAGCAATCATTTGTTTGTTTAAACAAGTTATGTAAAAGTTGTTCCACACAAAGTTCTCAGTGTCATGGGAAACTGAAATAAAATGTGTCTGCCAGCTTCCAGGTTTTTTTTCTTCTTCTGCTCTGAGAGATTATGTCTGAGTGGATCGATGGAGCTTCAGCCACACTAAGGACAAACGCGCCCCTGGTTGCTGATTCTTATTCCAAAAGAATGAGTTAATAATTAAGAAGTATTACTTTTTTCTGATTGGCTATTTCGGTTAAGCTCCAGGCATCTTCCTCAAAAGCTTCCCACTTTCTCTCTGTGACCTGTCTAGCCACGGAGAACCGTCACATGCAACATGGTGTCAGTTGACTATCACATCTCCATGGCAACACATTTAGATACATATGGCTGTGGGTGGCAAGTCTGACCATGCTGCTGATTTTGTAGTGATGAGAGTGACACTTACCTTTCCCATTCAGAGAACAGGAGAGGTAGAATGTAACAGAGTTTGTCTGTAGGAATTCCCTGTAAAATAGGTCCAACAGACAATGGGCGCAGATTTTTAAGGCTAGTCGTGGAGTTAAAATCTAATTCAATAGAGATTCTAGATCCTCCATTGAGGATTAGCTGCAGACTTTAAGGTCTACATTAAAAACAACGATTACATAACGGTTGGTGGCAAACCCTATTAGAGCATGATGACAAGCTAAATCATTGTTTTTAAATGGAAGAATGTCAAACCACATGCTAATGTTGGACATGATTTTGTTGTGGGGCTAAACATTTAGCTACTCATCAAGGACACCAATTAAGCTTTGCTCTTTCCCCAGATGTGAATGTTCTGGGTATTTGGCACACACACAGCATGGATTGGGGTCAATACCATTTCATTTCAGTCCATTTAGGAAGTACCTCGTTTCCAATTGTAATGGAAAAGCCGTGAGAATAACTGGCCCTGACGATGACTCACTACCCACACACCTGAGATATGCCTCAGCAAAAAGAAAAACACAGTCGGTTGTATTTCTATACAAAGGCTTTCAACATGACCAAATATGGATGAGTTAAACTTTGTGTTTCAAGCTACTGCAATGCTATTGGTGGACTTGATTTGCCAAAACTGACACATTTCTGCTATTGAGAGCCTCCTAATGCATTGCCCAAACATGACAGCATCAATCTACATTTCAAATAATTCATTCAGTCACTTCCCCTTTCCCAATAACTCGGCAAATAACACTCATGCCCACCTTCTGTGAATGTGATAGAAACCAATGTTGGTGGAGCCCTGTTGTTTTTTTAGCACATTTGTCTTATTTTTCCACCACCTTGAGAAAAAAGAAACCTCTTCGCCCTCTACTGTCACCAAAACCTTTGATTTTATTCACTATTCACCGGTCCGAGTGTGTCTGTGAAGCAGCAAGTGGTTTGAAACCAAGAGAGCTTATTTGGTTTCAGACATAGCATCCAGTGAATACTACATATCATTTGATGCAGGTGAAATATCATTCTGGACTGTTTTGAGTGATCCAGAACATTGCCAAAGAAGGACTGTCACATTCTATCAAGTGGTAAGTAGTGCTCTTTGGATTCAATCTTGTCCCACAATGACTATCCTTGTTTAAACCTTTAAATCATTTGAAGTTTGTCTAAAATAAGTTTATCCATTCAAAAGAACTGAATAATACTACTGACATGTAAACAGATTAGGCTTTATGTTGGGCCAAAGCTCCCAATCTTCAAAACACTACCCTAGCACGCTTGACAATGAAATGTCATGGCTCAGCAGGATGTCTATGACTATATACTTCCAGATGGAGGCACTCCACCACTGTTCATCCCGCCTACATGACTGCTTAGTCAATTACATACCTCTGACAAGGACATTTCCTGTCAGCCTGCATTCACTCAGCCTCTAACTAACTAGCAAAGACGATATAGACAAAACAAGGCGTAGTAATTCTAGCTACAATATATCTTTCAAACGAAAAGCCAAGGGAAAAAATGAATTATCCCTGGATCTTCCCTGTGTTGTTGTTACTATACTTTCTGTGCTCTGTCCAATTGGTGAGCGACTACCCCACTGGTGACATCCGAGAACCCTTTTTTGTAGTTAGTGTGTGTGTATGCGTATCTGCGAATTCCTTCACAGTGATGTAAAAGGTGACAAATCCAGTTATTGAGTGTAACGAGGAATTAACTTTTTTGCTCAACATTTTCTTTTTTCTAATATAAAGCTTTAGTTAATATTAGAGATTATACCCATCAACACAACTACATGAGTCCTTCACCTAGCAGGCTAATGGCTGAGCTATTTCAGAGGAATGATTTTATGATTGAAAAGGCCTATCGATCCTGGAAGTCTGATCCATTTGTTTCTGAAGGCCCCATGTCCACCATATTTAATCAGATACCCATTCAGTTCAGTTCATCCTGGGTAAGAAATGATTCCTTTCTCAGTCAGCCTATTGATCTTGACCTGGGCAAGCATCTCCGGTAGACCTCAGTACAATGGCAAGTTAAGGCTCCAGCCAGCTTTCATCCCAGGAATTATCCTAGTATATTTTCTATTTCTTGTTGTTGCACTAAAACACTAGAGCTCATTATGAACTTGGGCTAGATCTCCATTCAGTGGGGAGCCACACGTCCTAAAAGGCACCACACTTCACTTAGTCGATTGCCTTTTATATAGGGCTCTGATTAAAAGTATTGCACTGCATAGGAAATAGGGTGCCATTTGGGATGCAACCCTTGGTGACACTGGTGAGAGTAGGAGTGTTCTTCAAATGAAAGCAGAGGGGTGTATGGGGTCTTTCGCATAATCCCTCAGTGGTGGCCGTCGTGGTCTTACCCGAGCCCCAACCGCAGCTACTTGTGCCTTTGATTAATTACTCTACATTCTTTTGATAGTGGGCTCCCCAAGGTGGTTCCTGTTCCGTGAGCATGAGAGGAGAACACACACACTAATACACACGCACATACACACACGTACATGGTTACACACACACTTCTAATGTGAATACGAAAGTGTGTTTGGCTCCCATGTGCAGCGATCAGACATGTACTGGCTCCTCCTGGGAACATGTGGAGGTGAGCGGGGCCCTGTTCACACAACTTCTAGTCGGCTATCTCTTCACTCTCATAGTTCTGGGAGGCTTTGAAGCCCCTCACATCAAATACAGCCTTTGTGTTTTCAAACCATCTCGTCTGTTCTCACCCTAAACATTTCGTCCTTTTCTTTTTTTTTCTTCCCAGGCTGTCGGTTGAATTAAAGATTAACACATCATCTTAACAATAGATGCCTATCTCCTCTGAGTAGCACTGCTTTTCTCCCAACACAAAGAAAAATCTTGCACCTTTTTGGAGAAGTAAAATGTGCTGTCTATCACGCAGCCGCTATTTCCGGAGTCACATGCTTTAAACTGAGCTTGAATCTTCCTGAGTTTCTATTGCCTCTGTTCCGTGTAGATACTATGCCTGCAGGGATTAGCGTGGGTTTCAGTGGAGGACAGAGGATAGGACAGTATTCACTCTTCTACTCTATTCTGTTCATTGTGTTGGGGAGGATAGGACAGTGTTCTTTGGTCACGGCAGAGTGAAAACAGTCCAGCGCATTAGCCAGAGTAATGACAGCTGCATTTCACTGATGAAAATGAAATCAGAGTAGCCCCACGGCCCTCCTTTACTACTATACCCTACGGGCCAGTCTCCAATTCAGGCTCCAAATGTTCCTGTCTTTAATTAATAACAATGCTGGTCTAATAAAGGCGTAAAAGAGGTTGGGAAACTGAGTGCCAATGAGGCCGGAGAGGCTTTGACCAAGCCAAACGAATAGGCAGTAAATTTCACATTGGCGACTAATAAAATGATTGAGTGCGTGATTAGAACTAGATAAGCGCCAGGTTGGGCCAGGCGAGGCCTTCTGATTGCTCTGTGTTGCAGTTTTGTCATATCTAATGTCTAGCCAGACAGACAAAATATTTATATTGTTGAGAACTAACCCAAGATAAATCAATTAATTAAGCCACAGCCTTGGCTCTTGCCACAAGCTGCCTTTACCACAGATAGTAGTTATTATTGCATAATTGAAAATCAATTAATGAGGAATCGGGTTAAGATTGACAATTGGTTGATGCATTCTTCAATTCCATGTGATGTAATATTCTGTTGGAGTAAAGAGAAGCTTTAGAATCCATGCAATATGTAACCATCATGGTTCTTTTCTTCACAGGAATAAAGGGGGGAGCGCCACATTGGGTGCCCAAAAAGCAATTAAGGATAACTGTGTTGCTCAAGGGCAGAACCTCGTATTGTTTTGATGTAACAACCTTAACGTTCTAAGCGCTGTAGGTTATTTACCACCCCTTAAGTACAGTTACAGGTTTAGCTTTCCCCTCATCATTTTGGCTTCTAATTTTCCACAGACTGTAGCATTGCATAATTATTAGGTTGTCTTCTTAAAAATTGCAGTGTTGAAATTACAATCATCTCCAAAGTGTTTTTGTGGTTGTGTATTCATTTCTGTGTGGGTTATTGTGTATGTGTTTCTGCATTTGTTTTCTGTCTGTGTGACATGATTCATTTATCACAATTGGGTGGTTTTCTGGAAAAAAAAAAAAAAATCTCTTCACAGTATTTTTTGTTTTCTCTATGTGTTCACATATACTGCACTTAAATCACACATTGGATCTGGATGAACCAAATATACTACAGAGCAAATCTTTAGTGTACATTGTGTAATTAGTGGAGAACACAATGACGTTACAATGGACCATGGAAACCAAAATCACCCAACGATTGAGGACTGGATACAAACTCAAAGTAAACAATTGAAATCGCAGGCTGTTCCAACTTGATGAATTTCAACACAGCAACTTCTAAGGTGAATGGTGTGTATGGCCCCTACGTATGTGTATGCACTCCTGAAAATGTCTGGGCATTCCTGACAAGACTGCTGCTGGTGTCCTGGGGGATGTCCTCCCAGACCTGGATCAGGGCATCAGTGAGCTCCTGGACAGTTTGTGGTGCTACTGAGTGGGATCGGATACAAATCAGAATCTGAATCAGAATCAGCTGTATTACCAAGTAGGTTTACACATACAAGGAATTTGCTTTTGTGCAGTAAGTGGTATGAGGTAAAACATGCACAGTGGAGAGAACAAGTATTTGATACACTGACGATTTTGCAGGTTTTACTACTTACAAAGCATGTAGAGGTCTGTCATTTTGATCATAGGTACTCTTCAACTGTGAGAGACGGAATAAAAAAAAAAAATCCGGAAAATCACATTGTCTGATTTATGAGTAATTAATTTGCATTTTATTGCATGACATAAGTATTTGATACATCAGAAAAGCAGGTACAGAAACCTTTGCAATTACAGAGATCATACGTTTCCTGTAGTTCTTGACCAGGTTTGCACACACTGCAGCAGGGATTTTGGCCCACTCCTCCATACAGACATTCTCCAGATCCTTCAGGTTTTGGGGCTGTCGCTGGGCAATACAGACTTTCAGCTCCCTCCAAAGAGTTTCTATTGGGTTCAGGTCTGGAGACTGGCTAGGCCACTCGAGGACCTTAAGATGCTTCTAACGGAGCCACTCCCAACCGTCTTCAGAGCGTTGAGCTCCAGATTTTTCTGTCTGCACCAGGTCAAGCTCCCACATGTAGGCGGTCTCATCCCCACCAGAGATGAGCCCAATGAGGGTGGGCTAACTTCAGGAGCTTGACGGATTGATGACTGTAGGTGCAGCAGTTGGTGTGCAGGGAGAAGAACAGAGGTGAAAGGATGCAGCCTTGAGGGGCATTTGCAGCTGGGAGAGCTTGTCCTGCATCAGGGCTGGAATTATTGTATTAAAAGCGGAGCTGAAGCCCACAAAAAGGATCCTGGCATTGGTTCCTAAGGACTCCAGGTGCTAGAGGGTAAAGTTGAGGGCAATGTTAATTGCATCGTCTACAGACCTGTTGGACAGACAGAAAGAGTCATAGTTGTGGTAGGAGAGTAGGGGGCCGCTGGAATGGGCAGTTTGGGACTGCCCCATACTCCTGCTGAGGTGGGGCAGGTGGGCTTGAGCTGGTGGATGGAGGCACAAGGGATGGTGTCAGGACTGTCCCATTGTTTTTCAAAACGACAGTAGAACTCGCTCAGGTCGTTGGCCAGGCGAGAGTCATTGATGGAATTGGGGGCTTTAGGCTTGTAGTTGGTGATCTGTCTAAGGCCCTTCCAGATAGAAGCAGTCATTAGCTGAGCATTGTTGTTTTAATCTCTCAGAGTACAGGCGTTTAGCATTTCTCACTTCCTTTCTAAACCTGTACTTGGACTTTTTAAATCTGTCCTTATCCCCACTCTTGAAAGCCTCCTGCTTTTCGAACCTTAGCTGTCTGAGTTTAGCTTTGAACCAGGGTCTGTCATTGTTATAACTCACCCTGGTGCATGATGGAATAAAGCAGTCCTCACAGAAGCTGAGGTATGACGTCACAGCCTCTGTGAACTCATCTAGACCGTTGGAAGCAGTCCTGAAAACATCCCAGTCAGTACACTCTAAGCATGCCAGAAGATCCACCACATCCCCATTGCTTTACTGCTTTGATGTCCTGTTTTGTAGAGCTTGAGTTTCTGTCTGTATGCAGGAATCAGGTGGGCCATGACATGGTCAAAGTGACCCAGTGCAGCACAGGGGACCGCATGATAGGCATTTCTGACTGTGGTGTAACAGTGATCCAGAATGTTCTCCTCTCTGGTTGGACATTTCGTGCATTGTCTGTATTTGGGGAGTTCGTGGCTGAGGTTTCCCTTGTTAAAGTCTCAAGGACAATAACAAAAGAAGTCGGGATTTGCCCGCTCCACACACAGTATCTGGTTGGCGAGCATGCGCTGTGACTCCTGCACAATGGCATGCGGTGGAATGTAAACACCGACCGAATGAATGAAGCAAACTCGGGGGAGTAGAAAGGTCTACAGTTTATGTGGATTTCAGATCAGGAGAACAGTGCTTATAAATCCCTGTCACATCAGAACCCCAGCCAATGTTAGTGTAAAAAGAGATATCTCCTCCCTTCCTTTTCCCGGAGAGCTCCTTGTCGCGATCTGCTCTGAAAAGTTGGAAGCCTGCCAGCTGTAGCTCAGTATCCACAGTCAACACAGTTGTTTGTGGATACTCTAGCACTCCTTGAACTCAGGTATGTGATTAGCAATTCAGAACTTTTCTGCTGTTGCAGATTCAGTGCCCTCCATCAGTTTTGGTTAGTCTCCTTGTTTATTTTTCCAGTCCTGTGATCCCCACTCCTGCCCACGTTCTCCCCTCCCCTGGTTTAGTTTGTGGGGTGTTACGCACTTGGGTTCCTCGCTTTGTCACCTGCCAGTCTGCGCCTAACAAGCTGAAGTTCGTCCTGTTTGTTGTTGTTTGTTGTTATTCCAAGTAGCGGTTTGCAATGTCCACGTTTGCGGAGTACGAGTGCACCGAGGGCACCGGCACGTTTCCCTCTTCTGCAGTGTTTCTTCCTCTTCAGCAGCTTTTTACTGCATGAACAAAGGTAAGGGCACATTTGACTACAATGTTGACTAGGATGCACCGATACATAACATCCCAGAGGTTTTTAATTAGATTCAGGTCTGGGAAACGTGAGGGCCTGTCAGTGGCATCAAAGCCTTTGTCATCCAGGTACTATCTACACACTCCAGCCACATGAGGACGTGCATTTTCCTGCACCAGTGGGAACCCAGGGCTTACTGCAAACCGTAAGGTCCTCTAAGGGTCTAAGGATTTCATACATCAAGGTACCGCTGGCTATCACATGAAGGTCTATGCAACCCTCCAATCACATGCCCCAGACCTTCATCGACCCACTGCCCATACTGGATGTTGTTGCAGGCAGCATAACAGTCACCACAGTGTCTCCAGACTCTTTCATGTCTGTCACATGTGCTCAGTGTAAACCTGCTCTCATCTGTAAAAGGGTGTCAATGGCGCACCTGCCAATTCTGGTGTTCTCTGGTGAATGCCATTCGAGCTGCACAGTGCTGGGCTGTGAGCACAGTTGGACCCTCAAGCAACCCTCATGGAGGCTGTTTCTGTCAGTTTGGTCAGAAACATGCACCCCTGTAGCCCACTGGAAGTCATTTTGTAGGGCTCTTGGAGTGCCCCTCCTGTACCTCCTCGCAGATACTGATCCTGATAATTGGTCTTAAATATTCAGCAGGAGCAAATGGGACTTCAATAGTTATACTGCTTGAGAGCTAACACAGTCATTTAAAAATCAACATATTTTTTGTTGGTCTATCATTGTACTGTAATTATTCAGTCAATGTCAAAACTACTTGTTTTTTTGAAGCTGTTTCCGGTTCGTTGGAAGCACATTTACAGAACTTACCTGCAATCTTACTGTGTCATAGCCCCTCATGGTTTTTGGGCCATACTGGATTGAAATGACATTAAAACTCATCAGAACTTATAAACGACCTTATAGACCTATGGATTTCCTATGCCTCATACTTTCATCGTCATGCTCACTGCGATAAAGCCCCGATCCAAAAGATAGAGAATGTGTTTATCATTTTCTCTCCTTCTGTTATTGAATCCCAATTTGGGAGGAGGTCCTGTTAATTGAATATTGTGGATTATTTGCCTCCTTTGTTGTATGCCCAGGGATCCAGTGACCATTTACCATACATATATCAGATATATACCACAATCCCAGGAAGGGTTTTTATGTTACCATGAACTGGTTACCAATGCAACAGAATGACATAACATACGTTTTTACTCAATCATTGTTTCAACCCACCCGATCTATTAATATGCATCTTCAATATACAATTTGTACCAATTATCCTACATAGGTATATCTACAATGCCTATAAAAAGTATTCAGCCCCATGGATGTTTTCCCCTTTTGTTGCTTTTGTACATGAAATCATGGTCAATATAATTTGTCTATTTCGACAGGAATTTGCAAAATAGCTTCTTTCATGTCAAATTGAAAACAGATTTTTAAGAACTAATGTCAATAAATACAATTATACAGTGTAAAATAAGGGTTTGCATAAATATTCATCCCCTTCAGGTCAGTATTTAATAGATGCACCTTTGGCTGCAATCACAGCACTGAGTCTGTGTGGATATGTCTCAATCAGGCTGGCACATCTGGGCACTGCAATTTTGCTCCATTCCTTCTTGCAAAACAGTTCAAGCTTTGTCAGGTTGCTCGGGGATCGGGTGTGAACAGCTCTTTTCAAGTCAAGCAAGTGAACATTTTGTCCTCAAAGTTGATATGTGAAAAGCAGGGAAAATGGGCAAGCATGAGGATCTGAGCTTTGACAAGGGACAAATTGTGATGGCTAGACGACTGGGTCAAAGCATTTTGCTGGAGGAAAAAAATATTTGAACAGAGAGAGACAGAATAAGAACAGAAAATCCAGAAAAACACATTTCAAATAAGTTATGAATTGATTGGTTTAGGAACACAGATCAAGGTGTTGACTTGATTCAAATTCACCAGATCTCAATCCAATCAAGCATCTGTGGCATGTGCTGGACAAACAAGTCCGACCCATGGAAGCCACACCTTACAGGACTTAAAGGATATCATAGCACACCTTCAGAGGTCTAGGGGAGTCCCTGCCTCGACGGGGTCAGAGTCCCTGCCTCGACGGGGTCAGAGTCCCTGCCTCGACGGGGTCAGAGTCCCTGCCTCGACGGGGTCAGAGTCCCTGCCTCGACGGGGTCAGAGTCCCTGCCTCGACGGGGTCAGAGTCCCTGCCTGGACGGGGTCAGAGTCCCTCCTGCCTGGACGGGGTCAGAGTCCATGCCTCGACGTGTTCAGAGTCCATGCCTCGACGGGGTCAGAGTCCCTGCCTCGAGTACCTGACAGTACATTATTGAATGTACTAAAGACTAAATGTACTAAAGACTATGAATCTATATTATGCACAATTAATTAACAGTAGAGATATAGAACATTCAAACATAGACTTTATTTTCATCAAAAACAAATGTTTAATTCACTAAGGACTGAATTCTGGGTCTTCACTGGTGCCAGTAGAGTATTTCTTCGAAAGTTAATAAGAACACAGTTGGACAAATAACAATTATAGATTGTGATATGTTGCTCTATATTGCACAGTGCTCAAGGCTTATTGAAAGCACTTTTGCCCCTTGTAAGAAGTACCACATAACATTTAACGGTGGCAGAAAATATGCTCATTAAACAAATAAGAATAATAAAATAATTATACACAAAAATATATAGCCATTTATTGGTCTCTTTAAGATCATCTCTTTTCTGACAGCAAGAAGTGAGTGATACGTGATTCACAAAAAAAGCTTGGAAAAACATTGGATCTTAGCATCTGCCTCGTGTTATTCTTCCTTAACGCTTCAACCCTTGGTGGTCCCACCCATAGTATTACCTGAGAATGGTTTTTGGTTTAAAAAATGCTGTACATCAAAGCTTAGTACTCTATCCATATCGATGGATTACTTTATTGCTACAATATGCTTATTGATCTTCTATTTTTCCTGTGCTGCCAAAGTTTGTTCACAGATGCAATACAATTTATGTTATGTTCTCTAGTCCACTAAAGACTAGACATGTTGTTGAATGTAATTTGGAATATCTGTCCAAAGGAAATATCTGTTTAAGTTAGCCTTATAATGCGCATTGACTAGAGAATAAAAGGACTGGTCTAAATCACTATGGACTGTTTTCTTGGATATTGCTCCAATGCTGAAAGGCTGTTCAACAAAGAATCTCCATTTAAAGTGCCACTCGGTTCATGACTAAGCATTAACCGAGCCTTTAAAACCGTCCCAAATTGTACATTTTCACAAAGCAGACATGAATGAGTGACATAAAAAAAAAAAAAAGTGATTGCAGTCATCTGTTTGAATTAGTCATTGATTGAAAGGTGAAGTTGAAGGGTTTCGCCTACAAGAGTGGCATTGCTAACCCACTAGGTTTTGATAGTGGGTATTCCATAGCATACGTTAAATTGAAATGTAACAAAGAATGCATCAATTCTCTATCTATTATTTACATTTTGGCCACACTTCGTATTTGAATAGTCTACTTCAATACTTTTTTTTAAATGAACTGCTTGTTCAGGTGTTGGAGTTGTAAAATGCACACTTTTCCATTCATTATATGAATGCCTATATATGCCTATTTTATCTTCCCCATTTACAATATCAATCATTTGCATGACGCCTAGGTCATACATTTTTCTCAAGAAGATTGCTTTGTCAATACATAAGACCTTAGCCATGTATTTGTTGGTATCCATGCTGCTTCTTCTTGTTGAAGATCCTGAATGGCATTCTTCTTGTTGAGGATCCTGAATGGCATTCTTCTTGTTGAGGATCCTGAATGGCATTCTTCTTGTTGAGGATCCTGAATGGCATTCTTCTTGTTGAGGATCCTGAATGGCATTCTTCTTGTTGAGGATCCTGAATGGCATTCTGTTAAGGATCCTGAATGGCATTCTTCTTGTTGAGGATCCTGAATGGTATTATTCTCTGTACTGTTTATGTAGGAATGAGAACACTTCCAATGGGTCTTTTTTTCAATCTGTACTACGACAATTTATCCTTTATTAAACAATGGTTGTATCTGTCTTAGTAGTCTGCTGGAAAACCACTTTGAATGTAATTAAGACCTGGGTATTACCGTGGCTCAAATAGTGGGAGGTTCAAAGCTTGAACCTGTTTTTTCCATACATTTCTCATTACTTGCAAAAGTATTATTTGAGTTAGAAGTGCCATGAATACATAAATAAATTGCTATATATCAAAATGTGTCCTGTAATAGTTAGACACTCCACAGTTTTACATTTCTGTCTTTTTAGGGGGTTTCTCTTAAAGTTAACATTTGCATGGTTCTACAACCCCATTTCCAATTAAGTTGGGACACGGCAAAAATGCGAATGCATACAGAATGCAATGATGTGTAAATCATTTGTCCCTATATTTAATTGAAAAAAGGACAAAGACGGCATTTGACATTGTTACACAAAAAACCTTTGCTGTTTTGGGAAAAACGTCATTCCCATTTTGATTTGGATGCAAGCAACATGTTTCAACACATGACAGTGGCATGTTTACCACTGTATTGCAGAATGTGGTTTGTCATTGTCCTGCTAAAATGAGCAGAGCTCTCCCTGAAAAAGACATTGTCTACATGGCAGCAAATGTTGCTTCATAAGCTGTGTATATTAATGGTGCATTAATGGTTAATGTGCACTAATGTACCCCATACCAGTACAGATGCTGGCATGCTGTGCCCTGATAAGAAGCCAGATGGTCCTACTCCCAGAGAATGTGGTGTCCATCAAACATCTCAGGACACAAGATCGTTTTCCACATAACCCAGGTCCATCTTAATTGACATTGGGCCCAGAGAAGGGGGGCAGCCTTTTTATATGGTTTCTTCTTTGCATGGTATAGTTAGAACTTGCATGTATGGATGCTGCAACGTACTATCTTTCATAGCGTTCCGTAGCCCATGCATTGATGTCCACAGAATCCTGTCTGTTTTGTGTACCGTAGTTGGTGAGATCCCCAAACTTTTTGCAATTTACATAGTGATACGTTTTTCTTGATTTATGGCACTATTTGCAAACACAGCCTTTCACATAGTGGTGAACCCTTCCAAATCCTGACTTCAGACAGACCCATCCTTCCTAGATTACAGCTTTAATTCCCAATCACGTTACTTAGCTGTTGACAATTGACCTAATTAGTGGTGTGATATTCCTTTAGGTATAGTTTTTTAGCATTGTACAATGTTATTGCAAAAACAAAGACATTCGTCAGAGTTGTTCTGCAGGAGTTAGGTGAGGAATGATAGAGAGGAAAGCCTCACTTTTCCACTTGAGTATCTTTGTTGTTAATATCTAGTTTGCAAGGCGTTTCTCTAACTTTCCGCTATTGCTTTGATAAGTATGTGTTTTTGTAATTAATGTCTTTTCCTCTCATTGTTAGTATCTTAGACTAACACAGTTAGCTCCCCTAACTGTCATGCAAACCCAAATAACCTACTGTATCATACAAATACAACCCATGTGGAATCCCTGGTTTCTTGCAGCCTCTGGAACTGCCGATCTGCTGTCAACCAAGCATCCTACATCTCAGCCTATGCTGCCCTTCAATCACTTTACTTTGTGTCCCTGATTGAGACATCGATCACCTCTGAGAATCCATCACCTCTGCCGCCCTTTCTTCATCCAACTATGTGTTTACTCCAACTCTGTGACCATCTAATCAATGGTGGCACAGGTATTCTAATTTCTCCAAAGTGAAGATTATTTCTCTTTCCACTTCCCCCCTTTCCAAATCTTCATTTGAATTCCATGCATTCACTCTCACTAACCCTCATAAGCTTAACATTCTGGTCATCTATTGTCCACCAGGGGCATTTGGAGAGTTTCTAAAGGAGCTTGAGAATTTGTTAAGCGTATTTCCAGATGATGGTAGGTGACTTTAACCTACCAAAACCTTTCTTTGATTCTTTACTGTGACCTCTCTTTTCCCACTACTTTTCTCATTTGACCTCACCCTCTCCCAGCCCCTTTCCACCACAACACTGGCAATCTTATCCTCACGAGATGCTGTAACCCAGTTGATCTTACCGCAACTCCTACCCAGGTCTCTGATCACTACTGTTTCTCATTCTCTCTCCCTCTGTCTTCTAACTCTGCTAACTTAACTTTTTCCCAGATTATAATGCTTCATCGCAAACTCCATGCCTTCTCTCTCTTTACTATCTCCTCTTCTATTTTATCATCTCTCCCTTCTGTGCAGGCTTTTTCCTTGACCTCTTTCTCACCCCTCTGATGTAGTTCTGCGTCTAGTGATGTCTGGACGTCCGACAAACTGTCCTCTTCCTCCCTTCTCCAGACCACATCTTCCTCCCTTCTCCAGACCACCTCTGTAGACCTTACTTTTCTCATAAACTCCTCCCTTTCCACTGGCTGTGGTCCCTCAAACTAGTAGTTTGAGTTGCCTCCCTCCTCAAACAACCAACTCTTAATTTCTCTGATGTTCAAAACAACCAACAAGTGTTCTTTCTTCTATGTATTTCTATAAAGCTTGAGCTTGCTGTTTTTAACCAAAACTATTCTTATCTGTCCCAGAAAAATCTTCTGGACCCTGATTAAATGAGGTTTCTGACCCAAGACTGCTCTTCTCTGTGTAACAGAGGCTCTCCACGCACTGCCAAAGGAAACTCTTTTCTTTGTTCTGATCATGTCGCCTTTCACCACAAGCTCCATTGGCTTCTGGTAGAAGCTTGTAACTGCTATATGACCGAGGTGCTTGCCTATGGTGCAGCGAAAGGAAACGGCACCTCCAAGCCTGCAGACTATGCTTACCCCCTACAAACCTCCCCTTACACTCCGATCTGCCATGTCATGTCTTTTAGCCAACCAACTCTCATGGGTGGGCAGTTCTCGTTCAGCCAAGGCAAAACACTTCTCTGTCTTGGCACTTGTATGGTGGAACAAACTTATCCTTGCAGCCAGGACAGCAGAGTCCCTGCCAATCTTGAGGAGGCCGCTGAAAACCTACCTCTTTTATGAGTATCTTAATTAAATTGTGTACAAAAATGCACACACTCAAGATGCCTTTAGAGGAATGCACTTATTGTAAGTTGCTCTGGATAAGAGTGTCTGCTAAATAACAAAAATGTAAATTAACTTAGTTTATGTTAACCTAGCATGTTGCAGCAACTATTTGCATCTGTCTAAACCACCGGTGCCCAAACTAGTCCCGCTGAGACTTTTGATTTGGCCCGCCAGACCATAAAATATAATACAGTTTGGTATAATGCAATGTTACTTTATCCCACCACACCATATAATATAATAGTTTGGTATAATGCAACGTTACTTTATCCCACCACACCATATAATATAATACAGTTTGTTATAATGCAACGTTACTTTTGGCCGCCCACACCATATAATATAATACAGTTTGGTGTAATGCAATGTTACTTTTGGCCGTCCATATAATATAATACAGTTTGGTGTAATGCATTGTTACTTTTGGCCCCCCACACCATATAATATAACACAGTTTGGTATAATGCAATGTTACTTTTGGCCCGACATATATTATAATACAGTTTAGTGTAATGCAATGTTACTTTTGGCCCCTCATATAATATAATACAGTTTGGTATAATGCAACGTTACTTTATCCAACCACACCATATAATATAATAGTTTGGCATAATGCAATGTTACTTTTGGCCCACCATATAATATAATACAGTTTGGTATAATGCAATGTTACTTTTGGCCCACCATATGATATAATACAGTTTGGTGTAATGCAATGTTACTTTTGGCCCCCCACACTATATAATATAATACAGTTTGGTGTAATGCAATGTTACTTTTGGCCCGCCATATAATACAGTTTGTTATAATGCAATGTTACTTTTGGCCCACCATATAATATAATACTGTTTGGTGTAATGCAATGTTACTTTTGGCCCACCATATAATATAATACAGTTTGGTATAATGCAACGTTACTTTATCCACCCACACCATATAATATAATACAGTTTGTTATAATGCAACGTTACTTTTGGCCGCCCAAACCATATAATATAATACAGTTTGGTGTAATGCAATGTTACTTTTGGCCCGCCATATAATATAATACAGTTTGGTATAATGCAACGTTACTTTGGCCAATCATATAATATAATACAGTTTGTTATAACGCAACGTTACTTTCAGCCCACAGCCCTCAGTCAAGTATTGTTTTTGGCTCTTCATAAGAAATGTTTGGGCACCCCTGGTTTAATCAGACCCCAATCTCTCTTCAGAGAACCTACAACGTCCTCCCATATCTTTTGCCCACGCTGAAGAAATCCCCTTCAAGGGTTGGATATATGCTGATTCGACACAAATCTTTGATTTCTACATTTTGTCTTTTTTCACTCAAACGTTTTCCTTTGTTTTATTATACATGACGGGAGCATAAAGCCTGACGACTGATAGAGAATGATAGATACAAGCAAGGAAAGGGCCAGAGCAAGACCAAGACAAATTACTGCCAAGAAACAGAACGACGTCGTGAAATAGAGAGAAATAGATGTGTAAAATGACAAAGAGAGAAAACAGACTGCGAGAAAGGGGTAGTGCCTAGACAGAGAAAGAGAGAGGGCCGGGGTAGTGCCCAGACAGAGAAAGAGAGAGGGCCGGGGTAGTGCCCAGAGAGAGAGAGGGCCGGGGTAGTGCCCAGACAGAGAGA
The DNA here is from genome assembly GCA_016801125.1 of Novumbra hubbsi. Taxonomy (NCBI): domain Eukaryota; kingdom Metazoa; phylum Chordata; class Actinopteri; order Esociformes; family Umbridae; genus Novumbra; species Novumbra hubbsi. Next base: position 12,091 of record JACXGK010001063.1, on the reverse strand, counting down.
GGGCCGGGGTAGTGCCCAGAAAGAGAGAGGGCCGGGGTAGTGCCCAGACAGAGAGAGGGCCGGGGTAGTGCCCAGACAGAGAGAGGGCCGGGGTAGTGCCCAGACAGAAAACCAGAAAGAGAGAGGGCCGGGGTAGTGCCCAGACAGAAAACCAGAAAGAGAGAGGGCCGGGGTAGTGCCCAGACAGAGAATGAGAGAGGGCCGGGGTAGTGCCCAGACAGAGAATGAGGATGGACAGTGATGGAGAGTTAAGAGCTGAAGTGAGACGGGCACAGGAACTCAGTGGCACAACAATGATGGGCGGAGAGTACGCGGTGACTGCCAACTGCCTCAGCCATTTTATTTGTCACGTTTATTTCCGCTGTGATTTAATAAAATCGGCTGGGCCTAGCAAATTAGGCCGGGCCTAGCAAGCTGCTGTCTGCTTTTCTGCAGAACATCTCCACCTCCCTGGTGGGCCGAAAGAAGTGGACCAAAAAACATTATTCATACAAAAAGGTGTCCGGCCTGAGTACCTTCTGAACAAATCTTCAGCACTGTGATTTGCCCCACAATGACAGATTAATTGTGGGAGGGCGTCTCTCCTAATCGTGGTGCCTGTTCCCAGATCAGTTTGCACTGATATTGGCTGCGACACAAATAGATCTGCAACCAGGCTTTATTTCTCTTGCTCAGGAAATCAGAAAACGTCAGGACATTGTGCATGCCTCATCTCTCTCCATCTCCTAGAAACAGTCATCTAAAAGAAGGAGATCTATATCCAGAGGACATTTCTATGACTGAGTTTGGGGCTAGGTTCACTGAGGGAGACGAATATCCCTGCCTTCTTCGTTTCCATCTTAATATTATATTTTCTCTTCCTCTACCTGGAGTGGTGATGACTAATCGGTGTTCAGGCTCGTAGTTTCAAGCCCCAGAAGGTGGGCATTTGTTTGTAAGTGGAGAAAGGAATGAGCTAGGGAATTAAATGGGGAAGATGAAATGGAGGAATGAGGAAATTTGAAGATATGGAGTTTCTGTCTCTCTTTGTTGTTAGTGGAGATAATGCCGTTTCTTGTCGAATATTACATAAATATATGTTTTGCCATGTTTTTTTCCCTTAGTCTTACAAACCCAATCTCATAGACACCCTGTATGAATGTGTTTACATTACTCCTGGAATCCGACACAAAATAAGAAGTTGCTTTTTTTACATGCATACATACAGTAAACAGAGTTCAGCAAACCATTACATTTTGCTGTCTTTAATTCCACAAACTGCATATTCAATTAATTTACATTCCTTACCTGGTGATATGATGTTATTCATCATACTCATACAGCTGGAGGGATTTCAATTGCCTCTGATCTTTACACTTGTTCAGATCACTCCATCGGGAGGCACAGCAACACCATCTTCCCACATCAATCCCTGGTCTGACAAATCGGTAACCATTGATTAGCCATCAAGTCAAAAGGGGTAAACAATCCTATTGACCACCATCTGTAGTTATGACAAGGAGACTGACAGTGCTGAGTTATTTTTGGGCAAACCATTAGTTTAAAACCTGAATTATCCTTGAGTCAGTAATTATGGCTGTGAGTATGAGGGTGTCCTAAAATGGATACCATACAAATGCATGTCAGAAAATTCCAGAATTGTATATTTATTACGAATAAAAACTCAGAGACATTCAGGGACAAATGGTCAGCTTTAATATGTTTAATAGGCCTGGTCTTCCATGTACACCAATGTGATGGCAAGGGCTGCTCTTTTTACTTAGTTCATTGACTAAAATAGAAAAATGCTATTAGGAAGTCAGAGGTGTGCACTTTCTCTTCTGTCTTTGGTTAAGCATTGGCCTCACCCTCTGTTTGAACTTGATTGGATCAAAAGACTGTTTAAATGCCCTTGCACTCCTCCCACATCGAGACAAATGTGTATATGATGGACTACCGTCATGCATCACTGGAAAATAATTATGGTTTCAAAAACATTCGATTAGTAGGTATGAATCAAAATGGCCTGGCGGGTTGAGTTAACAAGTTTAATTAGCGGGTGGTGACACCTATGTCGGGTTAAAATGTCTCCCCTCTAAGTGCATTTTGATTTATCTTACAATGCATGGATAGCAACCAGGAGGATAACAGGCTATAAGAGGGCTGTTTTCCCAAGAATATAAATGCTCTTTCTGTTGCTTCAATTTGTTATTGTTTAAGGTAAAAAGCACAATTAGTCACTCGTGGGTCAATATATTGTCTATTACAAACTATATTTATTTAAACTTTTATCAATAGTAAAGTGAACCTCTGGCTCTGTGAATTCAGAAGCGTATGTGTCTGTGTTTAATGTTCACATACTATCTCCCTCCCTTCACTTATGTTTACTTATTCTTATGTTTGCATTCACTCAATATTTCACTGTACTCTGGCTCATACCTCTTGAAATACCTTACTACTATTTGAAAATACATTGTATTGCATTATTTATTTAAATGTACAAGACAGAAACTAAGAATGCCCAGTGAAGCCTTCTATCCTTTCTGTATTCGACACACTTCAAAATGTTCAAACATGTCTGTTGTAACTTGTTACATTTGCGTGTTACATGCAACACATGCATGACACACTGATAGGAAAGTACCTTTTCACTTTGCAAACATTGGCTAAGGCTGCTGACTGCCCGACTGGGCCATGCAAAACAAAATTGTTCACAGCTCTTATAATAACGTGCGGTCTACGAACATCATGCTCCAGCTTACTTACATTATTGTTGCAGACCTTTTATTCCAGAATTACTATGTAGCTACACAGAACGTCACTTGGATTGAGAGAATGAGAGGGATAGAAGGTGTACCAACAATGTGGGTTGTTGACCAATAGCATAGTACAAGATAACATAATAGCACTGACCTTCAAAGTACATCACCTTTACGGAAAGTTGTTTGCGTTTGTGTGTGGTTGGTATACATGTTTGTATATTTCAGACTTTGGGTTTCTGTACATTCCTGGGTGTGTGGTTACTGTTCATTTCTGGGTGTGAGTTGTGTGGTTGCTGTTCATTTCTGGGTGTGTGTTGTGTGGTTGCTGTTCATTTCTGGGTGTGTGTTGTGTGGTTACTGTTCATTTCTGGGTGTGAGTTGTGTGGTTGCTGTTCATTTCTGGGTGTGAGTTGTGTGGTTGCTGTTCATTTCTGGGTGTGAGTTGTGTGGTTGCTGTTCATTTCTGGGTGTGTGTTGTGTGGTTGCTGTTCATTTCTGGGTGTGTGTTGTGTGGTTACTGTTCATTTCTGGGTGTGTGTTGTGTGTGTTTTAATCACAACTGGTTGGATTTTGCCTATCACTCACTGTAGCTGATTGTAAAGTGAATCCCAAATCACAACCATCTCAAATGCTGCCATTGGTTTTTTCGCTCCCAGTTGTCTGTGTCTTAATCACAGTGGCAGAAGACTGTAAGTAATGGATTCCCACTGATCCGAGTACAGCGCATGTAGCTGGCGTTCTGGAAAATCCCTGTGCGAGAGACTGATCTGAGATGTTGATCTGAGATGCTGATCTCAGATATACCAAACAGAATAAAACAGACTGCAACATGAAGGGACTATCCAGCTCTGTTCAATGAAAAACATTGCTTGTTGTTACCCTATTTCAGAAAGTGTTGCAAAGATGGGTCCTTTTAAACGTGACCCTGGCTATAACAGATGCTCACTCCACCTAAGCTAATTCCAGGACTCGCCTAAAAATAGATGGCTACTGGCTGTCGGTTTTACTCAATTTAAAAAAGACTGGAGCTTTAATTTATTTCATGGCTGTTATTATCATTAACATGAATCTGTGAATCTGTACTTGGCACAGCCCTTAATGATATTGGCACTGATGGGCACGTGAATGAACATCTGGACTCCAAGGGCGGAGGACTGTGTGAATGGAAAACAGAGATCGCTTGCTATCCGTTTGTGCAAACACCCACGCACACATATTCCAACCCTCACACAGATGCACACATATAGACTAATAAGCATGCACTTGAATGAACGTGAATAAACAAAGAACAAGTTTAACATGCACAGACACTTACACAGCACAGAGATACGCAGTGTCAGCAGGACTCTCACTCTCCACATTGTATAGCTCCGTATTCGCCCACATATGGAATAGTTTCTCAATGATACACACAAACACACACACATATTTATAAAAACAAAAGCCCCCTATAATACACACTCTGCATCCCTCTTCGTTCCCCTCCTCCTCTCCGCGCTCCTGCCATCTCTCCCCAGAAGGAGGAACAGTATGTTTTGCCCCATCCCTAGCTCACTCCCGATGAGTACTGATGAGGCCTGTCAGAGCCTAGTGCGGCATGCTAATGGCTAATCTCATTCCCTCTGCTCGGATCTGGGGGTCTGGCGCCTCTGCCAGTGCTAACGCTACCGCTAACCGCTAATGCTGCATCTGCACAGGCTCTCCCGAGGCTCCGTAATCTTGTGAACCCTCATCGCTATGTATCTCACCTAATGGCATAAGTGTCAGGTAGGACAACAGGGACTGGCGTCCAACCCCCTAATCCACAAAGCGCCACGGAGTCAGCATGAGGACCAAATGATAAAAAGCCACAGAAAGGGGAGGAGAGCTGGAAGCTGATAAGAAGAGGGGGATGGGAGTGGGTACAATGCAAAAGAAGGGGGGAGAGGAGGCGATGGAGGGTGATGGAGGGGTGGATTTGGGGGAGATAGGATGGGAGTGGGTACAATGCAAAAAGAAGGGAGAGTGGTGGCTTGGGGGGAGATAGGATGGGAGAGGGGGGAGAGTTTTTTTTTTTTTTTTATTATGAGAATGTCGTACTAATGGGAGCAACATGCTGAATTGCGAGTCCCAAAATAACATAAAAGACACAGGTGTAAATGTGTGTTAGCAGGCGAAGGAGGTGCAGAACAGCACTAAAACGGATATGTTTTATAGGTTTTCTTTTCCGGGAGAGAATACGACCAGTAGCATTTAGGAAGTGATCTTGCCGAGGACCACTGTGACCCAGTTGGTTCCTGCCTCTTTAGATGAAGGTTCAGTTTGTGTCCATGATAATGCACTGGCTTAGTAGAATCAAGATGTCCCTTGTTTAAGCCTGCATATCACACTAGGACAGCGTTTATTCCACCGCTTGCTGTATGTAGGCGATGGATACTGTTAACAACTTCCTCTTAGGTGAAAGTGTTCAGATGGGAGGAATAGAAATCCCCAGTCAAATACCACAGTGAACATACATTAACCTTTTGAGCTACTGGTTAGAACTGGATTAGTGGTGTCTTCATTGTTACAGATGATTGGACCAACTATTATTCCAAAGAAAGGATATAGCTCAGAATGAGGCACTGATTAATTTCCTCTTTAACCTCTATTGTACCAGGTTTGTCTCAATTAGAAAAGATGACGAGGTGTTTTATTGTCTGCTACTGCCGTTTCGATTAGACGCTGACAAAGGTCGTTCCCTTGTTGAGACTTTAATCTGTTCTGGAGAGCACTCATGCACTCATTTCGAGAGGTGGTATATTTGTTTCCCCCCTTCCAATTCTCTCACCTCTCCTCCTTCTGGTCGTCCTTCTGGTCATCATCGTTAAGCACAAAGTAGAACACCACTGGATGTTCACACCTACAGACCCATTCAATGCCCCTGCATTACATAGCAGGATCACAACATAATAATGCTAATAATGCTACTAATAATAATATATAATAGTTGTGCTCTTATGTTTGTCCTATTTTACATAAACTTTACATTTTCTTTGTTTTACTTTTGGCGAGTGAGGTCACTGCTAAGGGATCAAAGAGACACCCTACTAAATCCATTTTGCTGATTACAAAAGCTTTGACAAAGAGGTTGACACAGATAAAAAGACTAGTGTCTAATTTGAGAAATAATTACCTGATTAAAAGGGATTATAAAACAAGTGATTATTGTGAACATTCCAACTGCACCCAGAGGTTGGAAGTGGATCACAGCTGGATAACTTGTTTGTCTGTGATTTCCCCGTGGTTTTGTAACAATTTGTTCACACGGGTTATGCAGCCCTGTGTGTAAGTTTGTGTGAGAGATCATGTTAATATAGTGTGTGTTGCTTGTAGCTGCTATTTTAATATTCTGTATTTGGTATGTAAATCATATCCAAGTTTTTGCTTGTGGTATTAGCTCATAGTTCACCACACTCTGCCTTTGCATTAGACCAGGGATCACACATTGTTAAAAAAAGTCTGCATCTCAACATCTGACATGAGTGCAATATTTTCCCAGGTAATGCAGGTAAGATAATGCTCATGCTTTCAGTGGTAATGTTTACTGTTCCTTATGCAGGCAATTGCACAGAAGTTACTTCTATGGTTTGGAATGACACCAATGGTTGAGTACCTCTGTGTTTTTTTTAGGATAACTGCCGATGTAGAGTGGTATTTACGGTCCGGCCTGGTTACATTTATCAATAGGGTCAAATGTAACGTATTGCATGGTACTTTTATGGCATCCGTTTTGGAGATATCCTAGTTTAAAACAATGTTTTAAACTAGGATCAGCAATGTTTCTATATCCACAGGGCCCAGTTACATCTTTACCCTGAAAATACTGTAAGCAACTCAAATAAAACCATCTGACGCAACAAATACATTTAAACTATGCAGAGCCTTGAAAATCTGCATGTTTTCTATGCATGTCAAAGTACGGATCAAACAGGTAAACAACAGATAAAGCCTTTTGGAAAATAAAATCTGCTGCACTAACAGGTTAAATGGATATAAGAGCTATAAGAGTAATCAAAAAAGAAAAGAAATAGTCCTGTTATGAATCAACATTATTCAAAGGATGCATGGTTCAATTTTAACAATGGTCTGCTGGCCCAGGAGAAGTAAGACGTCGAGCCAGCCGACCAAAACAGTCTTTAGCTCGTAAAGCCTGTAAGGGCCAGTGCTCAATTTCTCCATTTAAAATCATAGTATCGTATTAAAATGTTTGCTTGTCATCTTTCACTCTCTTTCCGTTTTAATGTAGTTATTGGACTTTGCAACCCAACGATCCCCGATGTTGGACCTTTTGAACGCTCATTTATTGTATGTGTAGTAAAGGAAGTAGGTTCCCTCCTAACAGAAGACCAAGCTCATTGCAACCTGCCCATTGTCACGTCCATGGTGTGTAGCGAAACCAAATGCAGACATTACGTGAAGTAAAAGTGAATTTATTCCATAAAACAGACACTAAACACGAACTGTAGACGTAAAGTAAAGGTGCTGAATGTAAACAGAAAAACAGAACTTAAACAATTTACAAATAAACATGTAGAGTATCCACAGGAATAAATGTATGAAACAAGATAGGACCGTGAGCGTTGTCATTACAAACACACAATAAACCACACCGAGTGTGGGAATAACTCAGCCTAAGTAGGCTCCCCAATCAGAGGCAACTGAACACAGCTGCTCTGAGTGGTGAGCCCACAGCGGCATAGAGAAGGCTAGATGCCACTCTATGCATCATGTCCTGACTGGGGGTGAGCCCCAAGGCATAGAGAAGGCTTGGGGCCCCAGCCAGGACATGACACCCATGATTGTGCTTCTTTTATTGTAGTTGTGGTACCAACGCAATATTTATTTGGTTGCAAAGCCATTCATTAATATTCAATGCCAGTGAAAAACATAAGAAAGAAGCATAATTTGCCCTCATCGCTGTTTTGCTTCCATCATATTAACTTAACTAATTGAATGATACATATGCTATACAAGTTCAGTTTATGACATGAATACAAATAGATGTAGTACATATCATTGCTTAACAAAATGATCTGGCCAATGTAATGAAACATTTTGCTGGGGTCCAGTATTTGCTTTATTATTTCAATAATAAAACAGATACTGACGGACCAGAACAACAAGACTTGTCATGTTCTTTGACCATTGTAATATATTATTTTCCCCACATGATTGTCTTTAAGTATTGTGTTGTCAAACACATGCTTTTCTACTATGTAAACAACGTTTTTGCCATGGAAAGTGGTGATGCAACGCTCTTGCGTGAATTAGCCTCTTTGCTACCGAAATGCTAATAGTGGGCCAAGAAGAAACTTATAGTTTGTGTAGCAAGTGACATGAAGGTGTCTCTTTGTACTTTCTATAGGGTCCTTGCCTATATTTGTGTGTTTTTGAGGGTGTATATGTGTGTGAATGTGTTTGTGTGTTAGACGGTGTTGGTGTTTGAGGAGAAGTTGCATTTTGACAATTTTTCTCCATCCTCTCCCCTCGCTATGTTCATGTTTCCTTCATGCATTATTCTCTTTTCCTTTCATTCCCACCCTTTTTGTCAGTATCTCTCCCTGACTTTTCTTATTTCTCTTGCTATCTACCATCTTCTCATCACTTTCTATTTATGTCTATTTATTCATTCATTTTCCCATCAATATCTCCACCTTTTTTTCTCTACCATCTTTCTATTTTTGTCTATTTCTCTCCATCAATGCCTTCACCTCTCTATCCTTCACAATCTCTCTCTTTTTCCACATGCAATATCTCTCTTTCCATGTCTTTTGTCTCCCTTTTATCACATTATTTTTCTTTTCAGCTCTCTCTTTCTTTCTTTATACTTTCAACATGATGCCACAGAGTTTCAGTGAGAGGCTAATAGGGTCATATTTCATCAAACTGTGATCACAGCGATCACTATCCCACACCAATTCACACCACAAACACACGCATAGTTTTTAGACAAACACAAACAAAACTTACACTCACACACACACAAACACACTAAAAAGTAACAGGTGTTCGAACAAACACAGCTGTATTTGTAAGGGAGATAGAGTAGGGTGAATAAAAAGATGCAATGAAAAGATGAAGAACAGACCAAAGAAAGTGACTGATGAGCAAGCACTGACCTATAAGTTGAGTTGAGATGAGTGAGAAAATACTAAGAAACTGCAGATATGACTATAACATATTGTTGGTTTTGCACATGAAGTGGGGAGAACAAGTATTTGATACACTGCCGATTTTGCAGGTTTTCCTACTTACAAAGCATGTAGAGGTCTGTAATTTTTATCGTAGGTACACTTCAACTGTGAGAGACGGCATCTAAAAATCCAGAAAATAACATTGTATGATTTTTAAGTAATTAATTTGCATTTTATTGCATGACATAAGTATTTGATAAATCAGAAAAGCAGAACTTAATATTTGGTACAGAAACCTTTGTTTGCAATTACAGAGATGTTGCCTGTAGTTCTTTGACCTGCAGCAGGGATTTTGGCCCACTTCTCTACACAGACCTTCTCCAGATCCTTCAGGTTTCGGTGCTGTCGCTGGGCAATACGGACTTTCAGCTCTATGTTTGTCTCATCAGACCACATGACCTTCTCCCATTCCTCCTATGGATCATCCAGATGGTCATTGGCAAACTTCAGATAGGCCTGGACATGCGCTGGCTTGATCAGGGGGACCTTGCGTGCGCTGAAGGATTTTAATCCATGACAGCGTAGTGTGTTACAAATAGTTTTCTTTAGAGACTGTGGTCCCAGCTCTCTTCAGGTCATTGACCAGGTCCTGCCGTGTAGTTCTGGGCTGATCCCTCACCTTCCTCGTGATCATTGATGCCCCACGAGGTGAGATCTTGCATGGAGCCCCAGACCGGGTGTGATTGACCGTCATCTTGAACTTCTTCCATTTTCTAATATTTGCACCAACAGTTGTTTTCTTCTCACCAAGCTGCTTGCCTATTGTCCTGTAGCCCATCCCAGCCTTGTGCAGGTCTACAATTTTATCCCTGATGTCCTTACACAGCTCTCTGGTCTTGGCCATTGTGGAGAGGTTGGAGTCAGTTTGATTGAATGTGTGGACAGTTGTCTTTTCTACAGGTAATGAGTTAAAACAGGTGCAGTTAATAGAGGTAATGAGTGGAGAACAGGAAGGCTTCTTAAAGAAAACCTAACAGGTCTGTGAGGGCTGGAATTCTTACTGGTTGGTAGGTGATCAAATACTTATGTCATGCAATAAATAATTACTTAAAAATCATACAATGTGATTTTTCTGTATTTTTAGATTCCGTCTCTCACAGTTGAAGTGTACCTATAATAAAAATTACAGATCTCTACATGCTTTGTAAGTAGGAAAACCTGCAACATCGGCAGTGTATCAAATACTTGTTCTCCCCACTGTATGTTCTTGACCAGTAAAAGTCAACATCTTCATGTTTTAAGTTTGAATGCTTTGCCTTTTCTCCTAGTTTAGGTGGCCAAAACATTTTCAAAACACAGTAGCAGACCATGACCCATTTACCCATGTTACCCTCTCTACCTTCCCTCTAACTCTTTTTCCCCACACCCTCTCTACCTTCCTTCTAACTCCTACCCCCCACACCCTCTCTACCTTCCTTCTAACTCCTATACCCCACACCCTCTCTACCTTCCTTCTAACTTCTAAACCCCACACCCTCTCTACTTTCCCTCTAACTCTTATCCCCCGCACCCTCTCTACCCTCCTTCTAACTCCTACCCCCCACACCCCCTCTATCTTCCTTCTAACTCCTATACCCCACACCTATCTCAATGCTATTATTCTGGAGAACCTGCAATGCCCACTCTGTTCTAGTAGCCATTTTCTCTAAACACATTTTGTGTGTGTCTTTGTTTGTGTTATCAATCTTCCGTCCATCTCCTGTGCCAATGGAAGCATTACAACTGTGGACGTGGGTGTGTGTTTCCAAGTCTATTCCAATTGCCAACTGAAACTTTGGGAATGTGTGTTGGTGTGTGTTCTCACTCTCCAAATCCAAGAGACAAGATAAGCGATTTCTTTATGTGTGTGTGCATATGAGTGAATGAGTGAGTTCCAACACCAATGATCAGAGAGTGCTTGTGGCCTGTCGGTAACTATCGTATCTATGTTACACTCAATACCATGGCCCTAGGGTGTTCTATACTTGTTTCATTTCTCTGTAGTAGTTCCTGCCAGATGGCTTGGATGTGTTGGTGAATGCCAATGTCAGTGCTACTACATTAATACATATAAACACTGCATCGGGTAAGTTCGGGGAGATTTTCAGATATACTGTACCTGATTCATCTTCCTCTTCAATTGCCGGCTTTACATTGATCTAAAAAGTAGTTTGTCTGTGTCACAGTAAGTATCACGTTTTGTGTTATACACAATGGGTCGTGCTGAAGAGTTCAGTGATGTAAGCCTCCCGTTATATTCAACTGTAAGGAACAGCAATAATGTTCGCTGATCAAATTGACCCGATGCATGTTTAACCATCTGAAAGTAGTTAAAACATAAATATTCTCCATAAACTTATCTTTAGCCCAATTATTTTCAATTTAATCAATATTTACTGTAATCAAGTTTTTCACCCAGTACAGATCATGGTTTACGTACAGAAATTCCATCGTTTCCATAAAATGTCTTCTATTCAAAGTAGACATTAAATTATTTTGCTTTATTAATAGTTTTTTTTTTAGACAAGTAAATATTGACATATCATTGGGGCATATTGATCAATTGAAAGAGTTCCGGGTCAAATTTACCTTTTCAATTCAAATCACAATAAATTAGTTATAAGCATTGTATATTTAATTTTTTAACAATATTTATAACAGGAAACCTGTCAAAGAAAGAAAAGTGTGTGTGTGTGTCTATGAAGCACAAGAGCGTCTGGATGCCTGTGACGAGCTGGGTAATACAGTGCCGGTAGGTGGTGGTATTCTGGAGTGTAGCGTATAGGGTGGCACGGTGCCGGTAGGGGGTGGTATTCTGGAGTGTAGCGTATAGGGTGGCACGGTGCCGGTAGGCGGTGGTATTCTGGAGTGTAACGTATAGGGTGGCACGGTGCCGGTAGGGGGTGGTATTCTGGAGTGTAGTGTATAGGGTGGCACGGTGCCGGTAGGCGGTGGTATTCTGGAGTGTAGCGTATAGGGTGGCACGGTGCCGGTAGGCGGTGGTATTCTGGAGTGTAGCGTATAGGGTGGCACGGTGCCGGTAGGCGGTGGTATTCTGGAGTGTAACGTATAGGGTGGCACGGTGCCGGTAGGCGGTGGTATTCTGGAGTGTAACGTATAGGGTGGCACGGTGCCGGTAGGCGGTGGTATTCTGGA
>JACXGK010001062.1:63706-79531 GCA_016801125.1 Novumbra hubbsi | reverse complement strand
GAGGGGGGGGGGGGGTTGGTGAGCGGCGGGAGGGCTCTTAGTTCTGACATCATGTCCTGGACTCGTCAAGCCCCTGGCATCTCCCAGGGGCCCCCGGGGGGTAGGGGGGGCAACAATGGTGCTTGAGAGGGCCAGGTGGGGCGACTGGGTTTCGGGGGCGAGAGAGAGAAAAAGAGAGAGAGAGATGGGTTCCTGACAGGGCTGCCTACCATATCGCAGCTCCTGTGGTCTCGCTGCTCCTGTCTAGTCAGATCAAAGGGCTGCCTTGTTGCCGTGTGGTCTCTCCAATTGCCCCTCAGCGTGCTGGCGTGGAGCAGCTCGCCAGATATTGAACTGAGCAATGACAGCAGTGAGTGATGGTTTAAGTCCGAGACGATTGGCCCCCATCCCACCTCCCCCCGTTAAACTAACCCGGGTCATTTGTCTGTCAGTGAACTTCAGTTGGGATGCCAGGCTTGTAAGGCAGGGCCGGTTTCTTTTTTAACACATCAGATGATTATCCGTTTCGAGATGTAAGCGCCGGGAACTTACAGAAATGTGGACCCAACTTCAAACCACAAAGCATCCTTCCCGTCACCGTGAGCCGGTATGGTAATGTTTACCGTGGATAATTCTGTTCGATTGCAAAACAAGCAGATCTTTGTTCATTGTCTCTTTTTTTCCTTTTTATTTTTTTACTACTGTGCTTTTTCCCTTTCTTTAGCTACCGGGCTGGGTGTGTTCAGGGTTTTCCCGTTTTTATTACGTAGTGAAATAGGTTTTTTTGTACTCAGTGGGATTAGGGCTGTCTCTTGAATCCCGCCGGTCTGTGTTGTAAACACTTATGTACGGCCTGTGTGTGTTTACATCGACATGTGTGGCGTTTACCAACTGCGTAGCACTAAAGTAGGTAATGCCGATGTACACCCACGAAAGTTTTCGCGGTACTCTCAGTCTGGCCTTTACCGTGCGTCCTGCCTCGTTGTTGTGCCGGTTCATGGCGGAGCGCGCGTCGGGGCGGTTCTCTCGTGCGTCGGCGAACTCCCTGGACACCAGCACGCCGAACTCTGCGTCCTCGCTGCAGCCGCCCCACTTCCAGCCCTCTCCCGGCGGGCCCTTGTGGTGGGAGTCGCAGCCACACATGGTGGACGTGCCCTCGGCGCAGGACCGCGTTACGGCAAAGGCCACCCCCGCGGAGGCGATGGCATGGACGAACGCGGACTCCCGGGTTGCTAGGGAGACAGACGAAAGACAGGGGTGAATTGAGTCGGCCGGTTTTAGGTGCCGTCTTAGCGAAACCGTTCCTGCAGTCTCTGGTTCTGCCAGCCTCTATGAAGCAAGGGTAATGAAAAAGGATTCACCCTGGGGCACAAACCTTTGAACACGTCTTTTCACCTTCAAGCAGGTATTCATACCTGGAAAATCGTAGCAATGAATACTTGCTTGACACATGTTGTTGTTTTTTTCCCCCAGAGGAAAGTCCTCAGGAGGACTGATCAGTGTAGAAAACACTGGGAGATATTCTTCTCATTGCTAATCACCGCAGCATCTTCCAGGTGTAGATCGCTCTACTTGTGACCTACAGATCGGTCTACTTGTGACCTACAGATCGGTCTACTTGTGACCTACAGATCGATCTACTTGCGACCTACAGATCGGTCTACTTGTGACCTACAGATCGGTCAGATCAGTCTACTTGTCCCCTACAGATCGGTCAGATCGGTCTCCATGTGACCTACAGATCGGTCTCAATGTGACCAACAGATCGGTCTACTTGTGACCTACAGATCGGTCTACTTGTGACCTACAGATCGGTCCACTTGTGACCTACAGATCGGTCTACTTGTGACCTACAGATCGGTCTCAATGTGACCAACAGATCGGTCTACTTGTGACCAACAGATCGGTCCACTTGTGACCTACAGATCGATCTACTTGCGACCTACAGATCGGTCTACTTGTGACCTACAGATCGGTCAGATCAGTCTACTTGTGCCCTACAGATCGGTCAGATCGGTCTCCATGTGACCTACAGATCGGTCTCAATGTGACCAACAGATCGGTCTACTTGTGACCTACAGATCGGTCCACTTGTGACCTACAGATCGGTCTACTTGTGACCAACAGATCGGTCTACTTGTGACCAACAGATCGGTCTACTTGTGACCAACAGATCGGTCTACTTGTGACCTACAGATTGGTCTACTTGCAACCTACAGCTTCTGGGAGGCTTCATGAAGACAGCTACAGAGGACATACCGTGACATCATCCTATCGTGGCTGATGTCAGCAGGCCCTAATGCTCAGAGTTCTTCCGTCATCCCTGAGGTGTGCTCTTCTGCATCTGGATAGTGTTTCAGGAATGTAGTTTCCCCTCTCTTCCTCCATCCTCCTCCTCCTCCCATCAGAGCCCACTGGGCCTCTGGGTAGAAACTGAGCGGTGTGTCTGCTCCGCGGTGTGTTTGTGCCGAGAGATGGAGTTACGCCTGCTTTGAACGCAACAGCTTATTATGTAACCAGACACCATTGTTTCACAATTGCAGCACACTTACTGGGGGCTTAACCATTTCACTGCTGCACCAACGCACACAAACACTAACCGCACAACACACACACGCAAAACCCAGGGGGAAAAGGGAATGGTCAACAACTCTGCACTAGGTCCTATTAAATCATCTATAGACGCCTTGCTGAGACCCACCCCTCCAAAACACTAAGACACACCTGCGGGGAAGTTATCTACTCCACAGGGTGATTCCATCTGTAGTCTTTTTGGTGTTCAATTGAACACCAAAAAGAAAGGAACAAACTTGAGAAAGTTGTAGCTAGGATTGCTTGGGGGAGTTTCAATGAGCTCATGAAGCTGCTTAGCGCTAACAAGCTTTCCGCTTCCAGATTTGAGCAGTTTGTTTAGGTGCCTTTATGTGAGTGGCCAAATGGGGTCATAGTTCATTGTAGGGTGAAAGGTCATAATGGCTGCTCTGAGAAGAAATCCTGAGGAGTGGAAATGCAGCAGTAACTACACTACCAGTATCGCTAAACATTATCGCTGTCGTCCCCGTGAAAATGTACCACACAATATCCGTTGACGGTATCATTTTCCAGATCTGGCACATATGTCGTCGCACAACCACAGAGAAACAACTTGTGTCAGGGCCCCAAAATAAAATAAAAAGTACTTCTGGATCATTCCGGGTTAAGTTATTGTGAAGCCACATTTGTATGTGAAATCCTGTGAATGTGTGTTGAATCGCACACACCTCTGGTTAGGAGGCGAGTAGGAGTCCCAGCTAGCCTTGGCAAACCCTGCTGGGCTCCACAACGGGGGCCTGTGAGCTGTGGGCCCCTGGAGCTCTGGCTTTCAGCCAGGGCTAGCGCTGCTTCTGCTACCTGCTGGGCCCATCAATCCGCCTTTGTTTCCCTTGTGTCACACTGTATTACCCACACAAAGGCCCCAGCGACTCGCGCCCCCGCAACTCTGCCCAGAGCTGGCATTCCCTAACCCCCCCCCTCGTCCTGACACCCTCCCCCTCGCCGCGAAACCCCCGATCCTCTACTTCCACCACTGCCCGCCGTGCTCCCCTTCGATTCCCCTACCGCAGAAGCCGCCACGGTGGACCGGCAGTGCTGCCACCCCCCCGCGCCTCGCCGGTGCCTCGTCCGTCGTTCCCGACTCGTCGTAACCCCCCCTCGCCTGGCGGCCCCTGCCTCCCTTCCACCTCGCCTCGTCGTGCCGGCCCGGGGTGAGTCGGGAGATTCCCTTTCAGCCTGTTTTCATGACAGAGTCAAAAGGGCGTGTGAATGGGGCGTCTGTGGGAGCCGGGCTATGTGAAGTGCCCACTGGTCTTCATGCACAGTAGGGGTTGAGCTGAGACCCCACAACCCCCCCCCAGCCCCCTTTCTATCGCCCCCCGTAATCTCATTTGGCCTCCACTCTCCTCTTTTTTTTATCTGTCTTTTATCGAGGGTAGCGAGGGAGTTTCACGCTGCCCGTTCCTGCCCAGATACCCTCACCTCTGACTTGGAGGCTAATTCGTTTCCAATCAGCAGTCTCACTCCGCAACACAGAGCTCTATCTTTATCGTTAGGGATTTAAAGGCAACCCTGGGTTCTCTACTCTTTGTGCGCTCTGTGTTATTATATCGGGTTGTTTAATGCACCCTGGTCGGTGTTGAGACCGTTGATGATTAGTATTCAGTGTAAAAGAAAAAGGCTGATAGATGATCTCCGGCTTCGGCGTTAATTGTGTTAAGCTGTTCTTGAGGTGTTTTCCAACACTGGCTAACCGTCGCTAATGTCAGAAAACATCAACTGGATCGGGAATCCCAGCAGACACACAGAAATGTGATGCTTTATTATAATAATTAAATAGCAAGTCATGTCTGAGTAAAGGCAGAAATATATGTTTCTGTATCTTGCTGTAATTTGCTCATATTTGTTTACACCATGTTTTATCACTGCTGTAAGTCGAAGCAGTTTACTTACACTCAAATCCCTGCTGAAGTCATATTCTATAATCAATTTTTCTATTTTTTTATATAATTATTTTATACAAACCTATGATTATTTTATACCCAGTGTCATTCATACATCCTAAAGATAAATCTATTACAACCCCTTTAAATTCTCTCAGACGGTTTGAAAGCTGGCCTACGCATTGTCTGAAGTAGCTTCAAACAAAATAGCCACTGTAAAATAAAGGCAGCATGTTTTTATAGCCTTGGTAGAGTATAGAATTAAGACACCCATGTTCCATTCACTTTTTCTTCAGCTTTAGACCAATCAATACTCTACACTTGCCACTTTTGTATTTTCTATAGAGCTATTTGGGGGCAATGAGTCCTGCCTGAATAACAAGCCTACCTTTGTCCAGCACAGGGCCGAAGATGGCCAGATTGTCCTTGATGGTGGTGCAGTTCCAGCGTCTGCCCCTGAACTGGTGCTGGCACTCCTGGATGCCCAGCTTCACGCCCTCAGCCACGCTGGGCATGATCTCGATGTAGTTGCGACAGAACCGCAGCTGCTTAGGCACCAGACCGGGGATGGAGCCGCACAGTATGGGTTGGGTGCCCAGCGACGAATACTGCTGGCCCAGGGCGAGGGACCTGCAACACAGGGTGGGGGGGTTGTGTGTCATGTAGCCGCACTGCCAAACCTAATGCCTACCCCCACACAGCCCCATAGTCTCCGTAGCATTGCTATCTTTAGGGTCCGCAGCCATTGAGTGAAATCGAGTGCCCTCCCCGAACCCCCCGCCTCAACAGCGGGAGGGTAAGATGCCAAGATGGCCCTCAGAAGAGGCATATTGTTCAACCGAAGGCAAGCCTGCCTCTCGATACACAAATGTTTATTTTTGTCCCGTTGATTTGAATGTGTCTTATGTTGGATTTGCAAAAGGTCGGGTTAATTATTGTTTTCCTTGGGGGGGGGTTAAGGGGGTCAAGATTTAGTGAGTGTTTCATTGCCCTTCACAAGTGCTTAATGCAGTTGAAGTAAGTGCTGACCCCTAATGTTTTTTCCCGCAGGAACAGAAGCTCACCGGGCCCACTCCCACTTAGACCCAGTGGATCTTAAGGATCAGGAAGATAACAGAAACCGGTCTGTTGGTTCATCCCCTGGGGAAGGGCCCATATGTGCCACAATATTTACACTGTCAATGATTTCTTGGTTTTCATTTGAGGATTCCTACTCAAGTTATACAATTAGCGCATCTGTGATTTAAGAATGTGTGTGTGTGTGTGTGCTGCAGTTGAGAGCCTGGTAACAGACATATGGCACGCCTCAAACTTCTAGTGCCTCACCAGCAGGCAGGAATATAGACGTGGCTAAACATGGATTAGTCACCATGACGAGGCAGCCCCGATCAGCCGGGGATGCCAGAAACCATTATAGTTTCCCTGAGGTAATTCATTTTAATTGCCTGGTTTTTTTCGTACGATAAGGGAAGGCGGGGATCGGTGATGTTTGCCGTGCCCGTGTTTTAACATGCTTAGAGGGGTGACAGGCCGTAACGCAACAGCACAGCGCCTTCCCAAAAGCTATTATTGCTACGAAGCAGTTATGGGGTTTTGTAACGTTATTGTTTATTCATTCGTTCCCTTGTGTATGCGGTTTTATTATATGAATACCACAAGCATGCCGTTGCCAATTTTTACAATAACATGCAATACCCCGTTCAGTGAGGATGCAATACTGTAGATTTGTCCTGTGAGCCTACCTGCTACTAGACTGAATACAACCGACCTGTACATGGTTGATAAGTAAATACTATGATTTTCTTGAAAATGTGAAACCATAGAACAATCCTTTGAATGGAGGGTAAACCAAACATTTGTAAACTAAAGAATGTTTACATTTCTGACATTTCTCCCTTAACCACTCATCCTTTGCGAATGTCTTATCATGAGCTGGCTGGTGTGACTGCATGTACATCCCACTGTACGTGCGTGCATGTGCGTGTTTGATTGTGCATGTGAGCTACGAGACGAGAGAAGGGGAGACTGAGAGAAAAGGAGACTGAGAGAAAAGGAGACTGAGAGAAAAGGAGACTGAGAGAAAAGGAGACTAAGAGAAAGGGAGACTGAGAGAAAAGGAGACTAAAAGAAAGGGAGACTGAGAGAAAAGGAGAAAGGTAAACATGTTCTGTTTAGGGGCCCAATGACTACGGTTTGGCCCCCAGCCAATCTATGTAAAGCTTAGAAAACCGTCTGTGGCTTGTACACTCCTTAAGAAGTGATTTGCTGGAAAAAATGTTTGTCCCTCTTGAGACACTGTAGCTTCCAGAAAAATTATCTTTTGATGTCTCAAGGATGTCCCAGTTTAACAAAGTCCAATTTAACCAAGGTGATGCAATATTTCTAAAGAAAACTAGTTGTCTCTCATTCCATAACAACAAACATTCGTATCCATACTCCCATCCCTAGCAGGAGTAACATGCTTTATCAATAACAATACAAGGTGTAGACTTTGACATTGTCTTGTGAAAACATTTATCTGAATAATCTGATGGAAGAATCTACACCACAGTGAACCTGAACCTAGAAATAATGGGCCATAGCAAAGGGACCAACCAGTTTGGTTAGGACGTGCAAGGGCTGTTGCAGATGAATAATCCAGGGGCCCCAGACAGGGCCAGTGACACGGCAGAAGGATCTGAGTGAGAGAGATGTTGCCAGTGAAACCACAGACACACACCATCACTCAGCCAACCTGGAGGGAAGAATCGCCAGGAACAATCAGCAACGGTCAGATCAGAGAACCACTGCGGATGACCTAAGACCCCCTTCGGGGCGCAACCCAATCACGGCCGACCATTGACTCTGACAGATCTGTGTGCGCCCCCCCCCCCCACCCTGGCAGAAAGGCGGAACCACTGAGACGAGGTGTTCACAGCTCACGTGTGCGGTTCTCTCCCCGAGCCACAACCTCCTCCCACGCATTTCGTCGTTTTGATCTTCCCACGGAGTACAGGTGAGCATTGTTTTGGCGGGTTCCTGGGTATCACCCCCTGCCAGTGGGGCTTATGCTCTGAAAGAACAGGCTTGACTAATACCGTGTTCGAGCCACTGGGACATATGAGACTATCCGCCCTCATCACTGCCCGACATGTTCTTCTCGTACTAAGTGACTTTCTGGAATATTCCAAACTAGCATGCAGATAGAGGTGACTCGGTCCAGCTCCATTGCGGTATGCCGTTTATAGAAAGAGTAAGAATTGCAACGTAAAGCTCAAGTAATTACTCCTGAATTCACAGAAACTTTGGGCGACAGGTTTGTTCTTTTAGAACATTTGAAATGTACGTCGGTGTTTATAAATACCTGCACAAGCAAAATATCCCCACTAAGAAAATATTTGTACGTTCCCTTTCCTGAAAATAGTCCTCCGACTGATGGAATCTGAGAGGGTCATCCTTCATCCATCTTTCTCTCATCCATTAATCTAAGAATGTGTTTACACAGGAGCGAGGGGGGGGGGTGCATGAATGTGTCTGCCAATCCGTATCCTGCCACGGTGCTCCAGTGTCTTCTGACTTCACTCCGTCTGAAGTGACTGAGTGACTAAGTAACATAATTACACAGTCTGCTAGCTGTGCAACTGGCCATTAATCTCTTAGCGTGCCACCGAGCGGCCCTAAGTGGACGTCCTTCCCCGCGCGGCGCTGCCTGCTGTGGTGAGGGCCATCCTTGGCGCTGCGATAGCCAATCGGATTGCGCCGCCCTCTGCCCAGTAAACTGCTGACGTGCGGAAGTCTGATGTAGTGAATTACCCACGTGCCTCGAAATGAGGGGGGGGCTCTCTTGTGGACGTTGCCTGTTGAAACTGCATGCAGAGGCCCTGTGTGTCTGTCTTGTTTGGTTTCGCAGGGGTCGCGCCTCGCTTGGTCTGTAATTGACTGACGAGATGAAAGCGTGGGGTGTCTTTGGGTAGGTGCTAATGAGAGTCTTAGACCAGGGAGGGAAAGCCTATGGGTGCCAGACGTGCACACTTGCACACACACACGACGTGTTGTGCGTGTGTCAACACTGAATATGCCTGCTTCGCCTCGCTTCTTGGAAGCGGCGAACGACATGTCTCAACTGAGCGAGAGAGGAGCACAGACGCGCGGGAGAGGCCTGGGCCGACGGAGGCCGAATGCCGGGGGAATACGCTCCGGGGGAGAGGACGAGGAGCAGAAACTACGGGGCTTGGCAGGTGCGTGCCCAGGCAGGCCTGTGACTGTGGGGCCTCCTTTGGCCTGGGGGGTCTGGTGCTACCGGTAGGGGCTTTTCTCGGTTTCAAAATCAGCCTGGTGTGTCTCGTGGAGCGCACGGGCCACTGGAGACCGCAGACGCCTAGAGGAGGAGACGGGGGGGGTTCCACCGTGCGCTCCGCCGAGTGGCCTAACATCAGGACGTGCGTGTCGATCATGGATTTGGTTTTACAGGGGCAGAGCCTCCGGGGAGCCAGCGATTCGGCTCCATTTGTCGTCTGCGAGGAGTTTCCCTGCCACTCCCATAACTGCCAAACAACCTTTGATTCCATCATCCTGTGGTTGGAGTGATTTGCAGCTGGTACCGTGGGAGGTCTACATCACAGAGGTCAAAATGTCGTGCCTGCCCAAAGTGCAGACAGATGAACTTTCTCCTTGTGACAGGTACTCCATGTCCAGGGGCACAGAAAACACCCCGCGACCATTTGAACCATCTAAGTCATGACATCTGACCTTCTCAGTGCCTTGAGCTTGGTTTCCTGTGGCAGCGGTTCGAAGTTCACGACCATTGGGGCTTCATTCTGTCCTTAAAACCTGCGCACGTCTCTCCTTCAGTCATGGAGAATCTCTTCAAATGTTTAAGCCCTCCTAATGCCTCCTGTAACATGCAATTGTTCAGTTGTATCAGCCCTATTTGATTACATTAGCCCATAGGGTTCATTGAGGAGGCGTGTTCCTGAACTTGTTGAACGCTTTTGTGCACTGTCGAAATGTTTTTTTCCTCAGTACGTCTAGCCCGCATTTCACTTTTTTTATGTGGTAACTTGACGACTGAAAATGTACAAATGATTTATATTTTCTCCCATTTACCTCAATAGCCCTGCCAATACCTTGCCATGAAATGACGTCGGCCATTGAGCATGCAGGCTGCTTCTCCGTGTTGTATGAGTAGATTTTAAACAAGTCTTACATTAACAAGGCGGAAGCACACGTTAACTTATGATTATGTTGGAGCCCTCATCTTGAGGAATAATTGGTCGGATTCATCCATTCACAATTCTGTTCTCCTCCTTCCCGCACCAGCAGGCTTACCTCCTCCACTACCTCCTGCTCTACACATTGCCACCATATTTATTATCTGCCATTGGCACAATGCATACTGTTTGTACTTCCTATTGCATATTTACACTTTGACACCTCATTCGCCACTTGCACTAATGCCTTCCGTTTGTACTCCCAACTGCACGTTTGCACTTTGTTACAGTGTTAAATTGCACATTACCTTACATTAGAAACCTTTGATATGTTAGGTGTTTGCAAATGTGTATGATACGTTATGTCTGATTTTGTTCGCATGGGCTGTTAGATGAATGTGTTGTTGTGCCTCATCCTGAAATATTATGTAGAAATGTATTTTAAACTTAAGGAAGTTACTAAACAACACAGATCTCCAATACCAGATAAAAAAAAAAAAAAAGCTCAGATGCAAAGCTGTGTATGATTACTGCAATTGGAGAACATTGTATTTGCTAGCAATAACTCAATAAATTATTTGATGATCAGCGCGGTTAGGATTTGTTTCTTATTTATTAATACAAATGTACAGCTACGTTTTATTTAACACTTCTCCATCTTGAGTAAACTTCAACTCCATTAGATGCCTTTAAGTCCCTAAGCGTACACTCCAGAGTGACGGTGGTCTGTGCGTACATATTTGTGTTATTCTGCAATGGCCATCTGTGGGATTCAAATCCCCAGCCCAACTCTCGCTTGTTTAGCCTTAATTATTAAAGTTGTCGTTTCTAACTAAGGACTTTTGCCATGGCAGGGTCGTGCTCTCATACGAGAAGACAGTTGGGGATTAGGGTTGTAACGTAAGTGTACTTTGTACTTACTGTGTGTGAAACATGGACAAGTGTTCTTTGTTTGCTTATATTTCCACAAGGCAGAGAGCCATGTGGTTGTGTTTTTTAAAACTATGGTTAAACACTATTATTTTAATACTATTGACACTTTATACCAGGGATACCAAACCCTCTTCATTAGCAAGTTAGGCCTCATTTTCCAAATACTTTTATTGTATAGTTATCATCGATACAGTGGTTGTTGTCAAAGTATATATTCTTTTCATGCTTGAGTAAAATACTACAGTGGTCAGAAAACACTCCAAAATGGGATCCAATCTGTTTCCATGTATCTAATGTTTTTGAGCTGCCTTTAAATAAAAATATATATTTTTTCTGTGTACACTACATGTGCTTTGAAGAAAACAGACTTCAGATGCTACTTCAGCTGTGGTACATTGACAGTTTGGTTGTGCTCACAGACGAAAGGGTGTAGGCATGTCATCTATTTCTTATCTAGACAAACAGTGTGGGGCTACATACTGAAGTACAGATTATACAGTGAAGTGGTTTCAACACGATACTCGCCTTAATAACCAGGCTCCTTGTTGATCAGAGGGTGGCGCTACATTAACCCACAATTGAGTTGCTATGTATTTGTGAAGAACATAGAGATTATGTTAATTAATCTGATTATATCAGATTAGCGCCAGATACTACAAACAAATGTATTGATATGAAAACATTTTGGGGCTTTTTGTTCCCTCCATATTTCACCCATCTATGTGTCTGTGAAAGGAAGCCAGAGTGGGTGAAATGTTGTAAGAATTCAGCAAAGCAAATCCCCACTTGTGTGGCACACCTTTGTTCTCCAACTGTCAATCCTAGAGCAGCCACTAGGCCCTGGGAGACGCTGAACTCTACCTAGATTTAGTGCAGGTAGGCAAATTACTGCAGTGAACAGCGTTGATAAAGCCCCCCAAGTTTACTCTTTAAAATGAGATTTTTGTGGCGGACCACTCAGCACAGCTATGGCCAATGTCGTATGTGTTACGAGTAAACACGATGCTTGCCCCTGGCGCTAAGAACATAATGAGGCCCAGGATGAGAAAGACTGGGATTAGTGAGAGAACCAGCCGGTCAAAATCCATTGTTATTGTAATGTTAGTATCATTATATGGCATGGCTCCGTTGCCACTTGTACTAAACGGCCTCTCTCCCATTGCGCAACCATGCATTTAGGACACAAATCGGATTGGCGAGGTACCCTGTCTTGGACTCTATGGTCCCACTTGCTGTCTCGTAATTCAACTGTACGTTCAGTATGCTTGTCGCGTCAGGCAGTTTCATTTGACAGCCACGCGGTGAAAGCATTAACAATTGTGTATCTAGCAGTGAGAGCTAGAGAAAAGCTAGCTAGCCTGACAATCTTGCTAACATAACAGAGAAATTGTTGGGCATGAATTTGCCCAGAATAATAGACTATTTTTAAAATACATCTCAAATAGAGCCTTGCATTACCACCTGCATAAGTACATGAGTATAATTACACTCCAGTATGGTGGACGTCCTACAAATGGCTCCTTTAAATGAGTACGATTATCCCAGATGAATGATTACGATGATACGTCTATCCCATGAGACCGGGTTGCCACTCAGCCTCAACCACAACACACATAACTTGCTGCAGGACAGGAAAGTGAAATTCATTAAGGATTTCTCCTCTGCGCCTTGGAATACAGTTGTTGGTGCAGGTCAGCCATACTTGTGCGTGTGCGAACAAGCTAGATTCAGCTCATTAAATTAATCGAACTCAGTCAAAGCGTTTCCTCTTCACGCCCGGAGCACTTCGGTCCCGCGTGTGCGTACAATGGCGGTGTGAACCAAAAAGAGCCGCAGAAACTTAGACTCCAGAGAACGTCCGCGGACTGTTTGGTGTGTGGGAGCAAACTTTATTCTGTCGCTGTGTATTGTTGTCATATGTAGTTGGGGATGGGCCCGGAGGGCCCCTGTCTAATGAGGCGCTGTGCACACTGGAAGCACACCAGAGCACCGCTGCCGGAATCTCACATTTTAATCCCAGCGCAGAATCCACAAGGGGGGACAGAGACACTGAGAAGACAGAGACACTGGGATGACAGAGACACTGGGAAGACAGAGACACTGGGATGACAGAGAAACTGGGAAGACAGACACACTAGAAAAAACAGAGACTCTGGGAAGACATAGACACCGATAAGACAGAGACTCTGTGAAGACAGAGACACTGGAAAGATAGAGACATTGGGAAAACAGATACACCGGGAAGACAGAGACACCGGGAAGACAGAGACACCACGAAAACAGAGACAGAGATACTTTGAAAATAGAGACACTGTGAAGACAGAGACACTGTGAAGACAGAGACACTGTGAAGACAAATAAACTGGGACGACAGATCATCGGGAAGACAGAGACATCAGGAAAAGAGCACAAGTGGGCCACGGAGAAGTAGCCGGCTTGGCCCCCCAGGATGGAACTTTTCCTTGTGGAGGCTGGAATGCGTAGCTCCTGTCTGTGTTGTTGGGTTCTGATTTTGATTTGTAGTCCAACAGCTCTGGGCTGATCAGATAAAAAATTACAGGGACCCTGAAAAATGCTCCAACCTGTTTCTGCTTTCTTCCATCTCTCAGTCTTTCTTTCCTCCATGTTTCCCTCTCCCTTGCTCTCCCGTCGTGGGCTCATTGAGAGCACGAGAGGCCCCACACTCAAACTAGAGGAGAACGGGGAGCTGAGGTGTTAACTTGTGAACCTGCCTGTCAATCTGAGAGAGGAGCTTCATGCGATTCGCCGGGGGATCTGGAGCAGAGCTCTCTTACTGACAACACATGGAAGCAGGGCCAGGCGGAGCAGAAGTCCTCTCTCGCTGTGTGTGTGTGAGAACAGGCACACAACAGAAACTGTCCACATGGATAACGGCATCGACTTGTTAGATCAAAACACGGAAAACGTGTTTGTATTTGTTCTAGGTTACCGCCCGGGAACTGGGTACACAAAACGGCACAGAGGTACACAAAACGGCACTGTGGTACACAAAACGGCACAGGGTACACAGAACGACACCGGGTACACAGAACAACACCGGGTACACAAAACGGCACCGGGTACACAGAACGACACCGGGTACACAAAACGGCACCGGGTACACAAAATGGCACCGGGTACCCAGAATGACACCGGGTACACAAAACGGCGCCGCATTCACAAAACGCAGCAGGTACACAAAACGGCACCGGGTACACAAAACGGCACAGCATACACAAAACGCAGCGGGTACACAAAACGGCACCAGGTACACAAAATGCAGCGGGTACACAAAACGCAGCAGGTATACAAAACGCAGCGGGTACACAGAACGGCAGAAAGTTTTATATATGCTATATATTTTATTATTACTATTCCTTTTAATTTTATGATATATGCTGTTACTATATACTGTATGATTTTTGTTATTACTGTTTATTGTATTGCTTTATGCTGTTGCTATATATTTTATTACACAGTCTTCGAGCGTCATATTGCTTCCATCCATTCTTTTTCTTTGGCTCTAAACCCCTTTTCACCTTGCAATTGCAATTTCGAATACAAAGCCATCACATGTGCAACAGGGCAGTGTTTTATATTGCTTTTGATTCTCGACACGCGGTTGACCTTGAAGGTTCATTCTATTTAGGGTTAGGGTGACCAGGTATGACCGATAACTCTGAGTCACCAGATGGCAGGCCGTGCAGTGTGTCTGAGGTCCCCTACCTGCTGCCCAGTCTTAACAGCAGCAGACCCTGATGGGCCTCTGGGCGTTTGGGCCCGTTTCCCTTTGAGGAACTGTCCTGACCTGTGTTTTAGTCCTGGTAATAGCCATGTACGGTGGGACTTTGTCATTTCCTACACAAGCATTTCATCACGTGTTCTTTGACGATGGGTTAAGATTAGATGGGATTTCCTTTGCTTTGAACTACCGGCCCCGGACAGGATTATGTCATGTCAGTGGTGTTATGTGGTGCTGGACAGTCTTTGTTGTTGACCAAATGTGAACTCACTTAAATGACGTTTATTGATTGAAATTCAAACACATACAGTGGGGAGAACAAGTATTTGATACACTGCCGATTTTGCAGGTTTTCCTACGTACAAAGCATGTAGGGGTCTGTAATTGTTATCATAGGTACACTTCAACTGTGAGGGACGGAATATAAAACAAAAATCCAAAGAATCACATTGTATGATTTTTAAGTAATTAATTTGCATTTTATTGCATCCCCACTGTAGCTGCTTTGGTGGAAAAGGAAGTACATTGTAATCCACATTGGGACACAAAATAGGGAAGCTCCCTCATTCACCTGCTCAAAGTATCTGTGTGGAAGTCTAATTTAGTGAATCGAAAAATAAACATGCATTGAATTTCACTTGGGACAGATCTCTGTCTGGCAATGCCACTACACCTCCGGTCTTATGAATAACATTTATTTGGGACCCTACCAGTCTTATGAATAACATTCATATGGGACCTGACCAGTCTTATAAATAACATTCATATGGGACCCGACCAGTCTTATAAATAACATTCATATGGGACGCAACCAGTCTTATGAATAATATTCTTTAGGGCTTTCCCCTCCTTCCTTTTCCTCCGTCACTCCTTTTGCACTGTTCAATATAATGCCTGAACATCCTTGATCTTTTCACACCAGGATTGCAGACGAAGGATTTACTCGCACTGAGAATCATTAAAGGGATCCTTCTCTTAAAAAGGTGGGGGGTGGATAAGGGGGTTGTCACAGTCAGATAATGACATTCCTGAGACCCGGAGATGGACCTTAGATCCCCCACTTAAGCCAGAAGGGTTGGCCAGAGGGCAGGGGTTTCCACAACAGAGCAGAACAGGGGATGGGTGGTGAGCCAATACCAGGGCAGGGAAAGATTGGGTAGGGAGGCCAGGATAGGGGATGGGTAGAGTGGATGGGATAGAGGATGGGTAGAGTGGCTGGGATAGAGGATGGGTAGAGTGGCCAAGATAGGGGATGGGTAGAGTGGCCAGAATAAGGGATGGTTAGAGGGGCTGGGATAGAGGATGGGTAGAGTGGCCTAGATAGGGGATGGGTAGAGTGGCCAGGATAGGGGAGGGTAAAGTGGCTAAGATAGGGGATGGGTTGAGTGGCTGAGATAGGGGATGGGTAGAGTGGCCGAGATAGGGGATGGGTAGAGTGGCCGAGATAAGGGATGGGTAGAGTGGCCAGGATAGGGGATGGTAAAGTGGCTAAGATAGGGGATGGGTT
>JACXGK010001062.1:39183-56563 GCA_016801125.1 Novumbra hubbsi | reverse complement strand
TGTTTGTTTTATTCGCTCCCGTTCTCGCTCTTTCCTCTTCCTTTATCCTCTTCCTCCTCCGTTGCCTCCTCCTTTCAGAGGCCCTCGCTCTCAGTAAGCTCTCGAACCCAGCGGGGTTTCCGCGAGTTCTTCGTTTTGTTGGTGCAGTTCAGCTCAGCCAAGTCTCAACACCCTTCCATGCCTGACTCCTCCCGTCGTATCTGGGTGTCTTGCCGTGTCATGATAAGGTGCTCTGTCAGAGTAGCAGGCCTGTGCGGTATGCGGCCCGAATCACCCTCCCAGACAGAGATAAGATGTAACGTTCCCTGTGTCTTGTTTCGCTCCGGAACAGAGTAACAGTGTCCGGTTTTCCAGGGTGTCCTATTGCGGCGGACGCCTGTCATGTGTTAGTTGCTGCCATGAATGTCGATGCTACCGGTCGACTACTGGCCCATCCATCTGCCCCGGATCCCATTCCTAATGTGTCCTGGAAATGGGAGCATTTGGATAATATCGCCACAGCCTTTGTCAGAGACTTTGTAATCCGGGGACAAAGAGCGACAAGGACTCTCCCCCAACAAACCTTTTTCATTAGAGCGGCAAACACTCCACCCCTCGGCAATACCGCAGGAGCCCCCGTTGGCCTGGGAGGGCCGAGGCACTGTCACACAGAGAGGGATTGAGGAGCCTCAAACCCCTCGACTGGCGCTCCTCAGCCGGACACTGAGCCCTAATTAAAGGGCCCTTAAGTCCCACAATGAGCGGCCGTGCAGGGTGTGGGGCCGGCGGGGATCTGTGGGAGGGGAGGGGCCGTGCTCATGGCACTCGTAAACAAGGGGTCCGGGACACAGGCGAAGGGAGAACAGAGACAGAGAGCGGGGGAGACTATGTGCCAGGGACTTTGTTCACACAAGATGAAGAGTCAACAGCCAGCCCTCTTGCCGTCCCCCCTAATAACCACCTTCCACGGAGGGTGAACACAATACCTCTCCCACTCCCCTCCTCTGGCTCTCAATCACTGATGGGACAATGAGGGAGCCCCCTGCTCCTCCAAGCCCCCCTCCATAGTCCACCCCCCCCCCCCCAAATAGACACTTCTTTTATTGAAATTCTTTGGCGTTCTAATCCCCAGCTTCCTCCAGGGGCAATAATGGACTCACTGCGACAGCCCTTTCCAGCCCTGATAGCTGTCCTCCCAAGCAGGGTCACACGTCTGTTCCTCCAGTGACACTGTCCTCTTCCCAGGCAGGGTCACACGTCTGTTCCTCCAGTGACACTGTCCTCTTCCCAGGCAGGGTCGCACGTCTGTTCCTCCAGCGACACTGTCCTCTTCCCAGGCAGGGTCGCACGTCTGTTCCTCCAGCGACACTGTCCTCTTCCCAGGAAGGGTCACACGTCTGTTCCTCCAGTGACACTGTCCTCTTCCCAGGCAGGGTCACACGTCTGTTCCTCTGGTGACATAATTCGCCTCCCAGTAACTGAAGATGGGCCCTATAGCACTTGACACAAAACTTTAACGTGATCTCAAACAAAACCATAATAATGACTCAAATAATTATTTAAAGGTTGATTTGTCAACAGCAGTTTGTGAGAGTGAAAAATTGGTCAGTTTGTGAGAGTGAAACCGAAAGCAGTTGGGGCAAAGATAGGGACTGTTTATGGGCCAAAGACCACGATAATAACGCATTTGTTTGTTATTTTACCACACAGCTGACTTTATCTTGCAGACGGCGTAATTACAATCTGACTGTCAATGCACAACTTTCGCTTTGGGGTTGACTAAGAGTAGAGGTGACGGATCATGATGATCCCCACCCACGTTTCCTGTGTCTTTTCAAGCTTTGTTCAATCTCAGAGCAGGTGTATCGTGCGCTTACAGTCAGATCCCTGAGCATGCAAGCGACCAGTTCCAATGTGAGGATGATGACATCTGCTGGTCACACGTGGTTCTGAGAGCTGATAATGTAGGGGAGCGTGGCCCTTTCACGAAACTATTACTATTAGCCATTCTTTACAATCAATACCTACAACAAGATTGCTCAAATGTATGCACATTACGGTAAATACTTTATACTTTTTAACTGAATTATAAAAAATAACTATATATATATATATAGTTAGGCAAGTGTATTGTCACATACTGCCTTTGAATGCATTCTGTCTCTTTGAAACACCGGGGTTTATGTTACAGAAACCAATGGCCTGGGGCAAAAGCGAGACAATAATGCCAGAAAAGAATCTAGCCATGAAAGGTATCTTGTCATTAAAAGCCGTTTTTACAGGCACGAGTCCAATAAACAGCATCATATTACATTTGAAAGTCCTGCTGAAACGGCCTTGAGGGACCTGCACAGTGTATAGAAATGTAGTCTGCTCATGAACAACTATGAAAAATGGCAAAAGGGACTTTGAAGATTTCGTTTTATCATCCACCAATGCAGATAGAGTTCTTTTACGGCCTTGATCACATTTCCACATTCGGCTGTGTACTTTTATGAAATGTTATTATGTAGAAACTAGGTTGTTGATGACAGAAAGCACAGTGGAACATGTATACATGTGACAAAATAACAAACACACACAAACACTAAGGTAACATTTTGGTTATGTATGTTTGTTGTTAAATGGAAATGTCTGTTATTGTTACCAAAACTATGATGCATTAAACCCAGAACAGGCTTGAGGCAGAATATAGTCAGCCATGCCCTTCTACAAGTTTATGGAAAGCTACAGCATGCCCAATGTAGCAATAGATAGCGTCTGAAAGTGATGGAGGTGCATCTTACTGTATAAATTTAAAGTGAAGGCCATGACTCTGTGTAAGGGAAACCATGAACACAACCCACTGTACTGTAGGTACCAATACACATAATGTTATCTGGGTTTAAGCTTAAGGGTTTGAGCAGGCACTGTGTTAAGAATTGGACTGGCTCAGAGGAAGCATGTGGCAATCTTCAACCAATCGGGCACCTGCGGTGGAGTTGCCGTGACAAGGAGCTGCGAATCAGACATGACAACATTGGGAAGGAATAGGGGAAAAATATGTTTATAATGCTGTTTGTTTATTGCCTCTATACTGATAAAAAAGAGACCCTTCACACTGCCCAAGGTGACTCTATAATCTGTTCTCACCCTCTTATTGGTTGGCCTTGACACTCTAAAGCAACAGATCCTCCTCCCAAACCTCTCAGGGTTGTCTTAAGTCTTAAGCACATTCTTGGATTGCATCCTACTTGGCAGGTTGCTCTTACCAGGTGACTTGGCGGGATCGGCCTGCCCTGCGTTCCTCAAGCTACTGATGTTCCCCTTGACTTGGTTTTATGGCCGCTCCTCTTCTCTTAATATACCAATCACTGGGCTCTGTTACCTCACACCATATCCTCAAAGAGCGGCTTTCTTCTCCCCCTTCTGACGCTTAGCTGGCAGCACACCTTTCTGAGGGTCTTGCAGACATCTGTGCTTAGGTGTCAGCCCACCATCTCAAGCTTAACAGAGCTGAGACAATACAGACCAGCTCTGTGCATTCATAGACCTGCGGGAGGAGAGAGCCTTCTTTTTCTCAGCCAAATCAAAGCTCCTCTTCATCCTGGCCTCCTGTATGGAGGAACCAGCTTCCTCCTGAAGCCTGGATAGCAAAGTCCCTCGATCCCCTTTCTACAAACAGTTCTGAAGCCTATCTTGTTGTTAAACTCAGCAGACACAAATCGGACAGCTGTGGACTCGGTGGACCGTTGAGCCGGGTCCGCATGAACTGGGCAAAAGTTCTGGCTATGCTTAAACACACGCCGTACAGCACGGTGTCTCCCTGAGTCAGGAAGGGAGTGGGGTTTGGGGAACACTGTTTCCAGACTGACCCACCTGCTGAACATGACACACAGTGATGTTGCTACGATAAGGGAGTTAGCCAGAGCCACTGGTATATGTTGCCCAAGTGCTCTACTCAGATGTTATCTCAATAAGAAACTGATTCCAGTCCAAGTGTCACCGCCTGCAGTGTTCAGACAACTTCTAAAGTTCCTACATTTTGACATTTTGACAAACAGTCCCTATACAATACATATAGGTTATTGGCGATGCACAACAGTTGAGGGTTTGTCACGATATGAGGACGTATCAGAGGGAAAGAACCTCATACCCACAGTTAAAGTTGTTTGCCGTCTTACCCGAACATTTCTGGTTAAGCGTTATAATTATGCAGAACATAACAATGCATTTAGGTAGTGGTTTTGAGAAGAAATGACGCATGGATGATATCATATGTCCATGAGCAGAGACTTGATAGGCACTGTTAGGGCTTTTCGTATTGTTTCCAACGCCAGCCATGATCTCAGAGCATTGTGCTACATTTGCATGTGATGGGAGATCTAGGTTTCCACCCCTAACACCGCTCTCTAACGCCCAGGGCTATGACCATGAGAGAAGACCTTGTCAGCTTGCCCAACCTGCTCAGTGCCACTCAACTCAGGGAAACTCTTAGAAAACAGAGGGTATCATATAACCACCTATTTAAAAGGAACACCGTTGACCATCTCAGCCCTAGGGAACAGCGCTCCCAAAATTAGTGTTTGGACTTATCTGAGGATCTAGAACATGACACTCTTGATCTTCTGTGATGTGGGACTCTGCAGGCTTCAGCCGTGTCAGTCATTCTGACTGCAGCTTAGCCTAGAGGAGCGTCCACAGCTGCAGCTTAGTCAAAGAGCTCCTCTTGTGCACAAACCTGCAATAATAATTAAAGTGACGTTAGAATTATTGATCCCATTAAGCTATTGGCAAAAATGGCAATCAATTTGTACTAATCTTTGTTTCACTAAAGGACTCCAGTTTCATGCATCATTTTAGGAAAGCATGCAGGGATAAATGGGTATTTCAATTTTTTACTTTAACACAATTTGTAACTACCTGGTTTCTTCCAATGGTGCCTGGGGTGGTGAATTTAATGCTTAAAAAATTAAATGTACAATAGCTTGGATTACTAAGTAAAGAGATGGAAGTACAATACAATTAATATCTTAAAGCGAGTTGATATTGTAGACAGACCCATATATAATCTTCGAAGATGGTCAGTACTGTAAGAATTCAGTTTTTTTCGGATTTTTTTGTCCTTTTCCCTCCCATAACATGACGTCCTAGAGGGCGGTTCCCCAATGTTCCTATGTTTTCCTTTTAATTGGTCAATTGTAACCACGTGATGAAAAGGGGCCAATCAGCGAAAAGTATTGTGAATAATAAAACACATTCCAAATGTGGAGATGTGGAGCTCTGAAAACGATGACGTTTTGTATGAGATGTGCAGTGTTGTCACCAACTGTGCGCAAGAAAGACGAATAAAGTGGCCGGGGAGTTGACTGTCTATCGTGAATTTCGGGCTGCGCACGAAAGGATACATATTACATTGAATAAGGCATCAATACGCCTTTTGAATGAATGACAAATCCGAAGCGATATAGCGGTCTAAAATAATGATGCAAATGTAAATACTATAAAGGCAATAGCGAATAAGACGAAACGTGAAGACAGACTGAAGATAAAAGTCCGATTGAAGCCATTTTCTACTGTAAGTAGTCTACAGTCGTAATGTATCATGGTTTATTTATAGATGTTATTGATTTTGGAATACAATAATCAACCAATGGAATGTGTTTGACCATAGTTTAGTAGAATTTATTAATAGAAACTTCAGGAAGAATTAATGAAGTATAACAGTTGAATCACTCTGTCCTACATAAATGACGTTTCATGCCTATGTGTCAATCTCTGTTTGAGACCGTTTACGTCACTTGGATCAGTTGGAACAACTTTTTATTTCAAGACTACTCCGCTGTCAGTTAGATCTTAGCGTGACTCCCAAATTCACAACCTAGTTAACACTTACTTACTTACACAACACGATCTATGGAGCCCACCCCCTCCCACTAGGGCACTATGAATAGTTCATGGATGGCATTGAATAGCAGTGTCCTGTTTTCTTAAAGAAAATATTCAGAATGCCTCGCATGCACGTTAAAGGAGATTATTGCCCAGGTTGTTTTAGCGCTGAATGCCAATTGGCTGGATGCTCCTGCC
The DNA here is from genome assembly GCA_016801125.1 of Novumbra hubbsi. Taxonomy (NCBI): domain Eukaryota; kingdom Metazoa; phylum Chordata; class Actinopteri; order Esociformes; family Umbridae; genus Novumbra; species Novumbra hubbsi. Next base: position 50,518 of record JACXGK010001062.1, on the reverse strand, counting down.
AATCAGACCCATGCATGCATTTCTTTACTGTTCTAATTACATTGGTGGCCGGTCTGTGACAACATGGCCCCTCAGGGGTTTGTGGCTAAAGGCTGTTGCGTTCAGGCATCGGGCATCCTATTGCTAAATTATATCAACCCCCACCCCTTCTGTCCAGTTTCTTCGCGGGCTAGGGGGGCACTCGCCCGGGCTCGTCGGCGTCATGAACGTGGGCACGGCGCACAGCGAGGTGAACCCCAACACGCGGGTGATGAACAGCCGGGGCATCTGGCTCTCCTACATCCTGGGCATCGGCCTGCTGCACGTCATCCTGCTCAGCGTCCCCTTTGTCAGCGTGCCCGTGGTCTGGACCCTCACCAACCTCCTCCACAACCTGGTGGGTGGCGCCGGGCTTGCCCCGGTCCTTCATAAGTGGATGAACGTGGTAGTCTGTGTGGGGTTGCTGGCTTAGCCGAGTCCGCTGAACAGTAATGCCGGCTCGCGCGCTGTACATGTAAATGAATGCTGTACATGTTAGGCTAGGCTACTGACCATGATGCACTGCAACCGTGCAGTTGGGACGGGAACAGTTAAAGCCTGCTGGGACGGGAACGGATAAAGCCTGTGGTGTGTGCCGTTCTGTGTTGTTTGTCTTTCAGTGTATGTACCTGTTGTTACACCTGGTGAAAGGAACCCCGTTTGAGACCCCGGACCAGAGCAAGGCTCGCTTCTACACATACTGGGAGCAGATGGACTACGGGGTCCAGTTCACTGCCTCACGCAAGTTCCTCACCATCACCCCTATCATCCTGTAAGGACTTCTGAACCACCTCAGGCTGCCTGTTGTGTTTGCCGCCGATTCACAGACCATTTGCTAACAGTCTCTTTACTTCTTGTGAACCTTCATTAAGTGCCGCTGAATGCAAAGCTTTGTGTGTTGGCTTAAGGCCTGTGAAGTGAAGCATCAGCCTCAGTGTTGTTTGTCCTTGACGGCAGCATTCTCCCATCAGCCTTTGCCAGACAGTCTGTACGGTAGACCATTGTAGCGGCGACGGTCTCTGCCAGCAGCAGAAGGCCCCATTTAGAGAGAAACTCGTGACAGACGCCCTGTCACTAATGCTTAGCCAGTTAACCGCGACGGATTGACAAGTGTTTGCAGATTTCTGCGGACGGCAGATGTCGGTTCGATCAAACGTCCTCTACGACAAGTTAACAGGTGCCGACACGGTGTTGTGAAGGGCGTGTAACTGTCGACCAAAAAGGATCTGCCTGTAGTGTTCCAGACCATACCTTGTTATCTTGTTACATGACCTTCTCGTTCCAGCTCGGACCTTTGATCTTCTCATTGTTTCTCCCCTTCTGTCTACCCCTAGCTACATCCTCACTAGCTTCTACACCAGATATGACCGGGCACATTTCGTGGTCAACACGGTTTCCTTGATGACCGTTCTCATTCCCAAGCTCCCACAGCTTCACGGAGTCCGGATCTTCGGGATTAACAAGTACTGATGGGGGCGCCGGGCGGAGGTGCGGCTGCTCCTCCACCTCTGTGCGAACGGCGAACACAGAGCCTCAGGCCCTCTTGGCACCACAGTGCTTTTGAGAGCTCCGCTGAACACGGACTACCGGGAAGGGAACTGGAGCGCCGAAGCAGATTTGACGTTCTCCACAAGGCTCGGCTGGGTCCGAGATCCGACGTGCTACCCTGCGAAGCTGTGCTTTGGTTTTTGTCCGTTATTCGTCAAACGCACAGGGGGGGGGGCGATTTTATATAAGTGACACGTATAAAGATGAGTGACAATGGGATGACGAGAAACCTCGGTTTGGTCCTGGTTGTGAGTCGTTCATTTGAAAAGTCATGTAACTTTGTAATGGACAATTCCCCCTTAGAACCCCACCGTTGTTTAGCATGGTGCCTGTCGCATGAAACGTTAGCATGAGAGATGCTCAGAGTGTCTCAGTGGTCAGGCAGGAGGAACTGCTGGGTTTATATTTAGGCTCCTGAATAGTCGTACTCCAAGTTTGGAAAGTTAAAGGGACACATTATGTCTGACCATTTCCATGTTTGGATCGCCTTGTTTTGATTTCCGCCAGAGTAAACTTCTCTTCCCACTGCCGTCTGTAATCTAGTGCAGACTCAGTGGAGACTTGTTCAGTCCCTCCCAGCTAATTCCAGAGATGTGAATCTATTGTATTTACATTTAATTTGGGCCCCTTGGGGGAAAAGAATCAAAGGAGGTTAGGTGATTCATGTTCTTTGAAACATTTGTGGAAACCTATTGCACATTCCTATTGACATACAGTACACCATACTAGTATTATATGATAGTGGATGGGCACGGGGTTTAAGACATATAAATGGAATCCATGAGTTATTCTGACTCTGGTTGAGTAGAAAGTTGAATTTGCAAAATGTAAAAATATCCCTTGGGTCAACACAAAGCCCTTAGTTGCATTAGGGATATTTCTTTGAGTTAAGATGTTTGATAGGTTACCGGATACGGATCATCTAGCCACACACCATGTCCTGGCACACTACTGCAGAGTCAACCTTTGTGGCAAAAAAAGGAGCCTTTTTATAAAGGGGAAACTTAAAGCGAGAAGAACTACTGGACTATGTTGTTGGAGAAAGAAGCAGGTGATAATTCAGATAATTATTTATTTGAAATGTCCATTGTCTTTCACTTAGCTTTACGGAATAACCATGTCAGTATTTTATGGCTGTGAAAAGTAGAACATATCATGCAGTATTACATTTCCTTGGAAGAAAATTAATCAATTAGCCTGAATGACTTTGGTAGATTTGACTCAATGACAAAGAGAAAATGATTTACAGGCCTTCAGGTAAGAAATATAATGGTTACACTTAGGGATGGGGGACAGGGGTTCAATTAGCTTTTGTAGAAACATTTTATTGCAAAAAACAAAACGTGAATGATGTGTAAATATTTTAGAGTGTGTAGGCCTTCCTATTGGTTAGCATTATAGAGTGTCTTTTATGGTGGTCATGTAAAGCATTGTGAAGTTTGTGTGATCTGACGAGTGCAGAGTACAGGGTTGAATTTCATTGCGTAACAACATGACTGTCTTATGAAATTGCAGTTCTTTGCTTCAGAGTGGTTAGGCTTCACATCTTACCCACAGGCTCAAATACAAAAAGCGATTTTTTTAGCACTTAATTTCAGTAAATTTTATAACCATAGGGGTTATCATTTTGCTATGTTTTGATGAGAGAAACCTTTACTTTTCTAGCAGCTACAATGGGCAGGCAAACCCTGTTCTCTTGCAAATGAATACATGTACGTGACCATTGTTGACACAGAGGCCTTGACCTTGTTTATGAACCTGTATTTAATGGAGGTACCAAAACAAACAATAGTATGCTTACCTTTGGTGTTTGTTTTAATGAAAGCTGTCATTTTAAGAGGTACACCAATGTTGTTAAAATACATACTTAATACATTAAAACCAACAGCTGCAGTACAATGTACAGTAACTGACAGTATTAGAATGTATTTTACGTTAAGACATAATGCTTTTACGGTGTTTTGGCATGGTCAATACTGTATAAAACAACAACAATGTACGCCTTAAACTTCTTGTATCGTCAAAGGACTCTGCTCACACTTTAAGACGGTTGGGTTAAACTTTACTTTGTTGTAAAGCAACTCCTTTCTAAAGTTAGGATTATGTTTCAGCAAGGCTTAGGGTAAGAATAAAGGTTAGGGTAAGTTCAAATGTTACGGATAGTCTCTAGTGCATCTACCGTAACACGTATGGAATTTAAGTGTTAAGCAACAATTGAGTGATGACCAATTCAAGCAAGCAAACAAGTCTTGCAGCAACTTGGAAGTAATCACCAACATCCATTTGTAGGTGATACAGCATATTACTCAAGTCAAATCTATGAATACTGATCGTAAAATGCTGCCTGTGCTGTATCCTTACTTGACATGTCCCGCAACCCTAGATCGTAATCTATGGGTGCTGCAACTTCAATCCAATTAGAACACAAAACCGGGCAGCTGGTTAAACATTGATTAAGGGGAGAGTGATAGGGGAGAAAGTAAGTGATCAAGCACTAGATAGCAGGTCTAGCTCACCAACAGCCTTACCGCTGGCACGTTTACAGTTGGACTTCTGGGGTTGCAGAAGAAACAGGCTCTTTCGTACAGCTTCTGAAGACAGACACTTGCCAGTCAATGAGAATGTTGTTTACAGTTTCTCCACAACTGCTAACACACCTTTTCCCAAATCTATAGACACACTTCTCAAAACCCACAGGATATATATACGAAAGCCCAGACTTGTCACACAAACACAGGACTCAAAATCATATTATCCGGCCCTACTATTGAAATGTAGCCATAAACGTCACACAAATTCATCAAACACATGACACTGCTGAATGCTCATTGCACACAGGTGAGAGGAATTGAAAACACTGAAAAGATATTAATTACTAAATGTTTTCTAGAATCCCTCTTATGGATTTTGCTTGGCATTATGGAGTACACAGTGCATTATGTTGAGAGAGAATGCAGAAGTGTTAAGGTAATACACAAATACTGTAACCATTCTTTTGCTAGGGAATTTTGCACTGTGGTTCAGCAACACTTGAAGAGTAAAAAATACAGAGCAGCCCCTCAATCTGGAGTGCTGGTGTTCAGGCATTTGATCCAACCTTTCCTAATCGTTTCAAGTTCTTGTCCTGTAGCTGATGTTTAGGCTACGATCTGGTTAGAATTGGGCTTGGGTTGTGTTCAACACACAATAGCTCTACTGGGTGGTTGGGGCCGTTGATGAATAAATGGCAACATAACAACCAAATGTTTTGAATGATTCCCTAATTCAATGAATGACAAAATACATTTAGTAATTCAAAGCAAGGTGGCTACATACGCTCATCGACAACCATACATCCGGGGAATCTGCAGGATATGCACAGTATTGCAATTATTTGTCCTATTTTGCAATAATAGGTTTTTGCACAAACATGACAGGCTTATGCTTATCTTACAGTATTACTTAATGCATGAAATGAAAAAAGATAACGTAACATGCTAAAAGGTCGGGTGTTAAAATCGGTTGTCTAGTTAGATCTAGTGTCCTACCTGATGCTTAAGTCATGATACTTGCGGAGTAACAGGGCGCTGTTGGTGGGTTCAACAAACAATTGGCAAAATGAAATCAAGACAAATGTCCACACTCCGTTGCTATTTCTTTGAGATCTCGGTTCAGATTCTCCGTTAAACAAATGTTTGTTTACCGATGTTTGTGAATAACGGGCTGTTGATATGACACTTGATCTCCGTGGCCTTCAGATCGTTGTAATTTTAGGCGAACAGCGTTCCGGTAAAAACATTTTTTGTCAAAAGAGCCTATGGGACCTCTGGTATAAGCTATTAGAACAAGTCTTATTAACACATACATTTTGAAGAACATAGTCTAATGTTCGATTTGTCTGTTCCTGCACTTTTTTATCCCAAGACAAGCGTGGCTGGTTTCAAAAGGATAAAAAGCTATAATAGAAAACATGGGCTACAGATCTGAATGATTTTAAAACCATGCATCCCGCGCGAACTCAAACATGCGCAGTCACTGAAAAAACAAAGTAGAATTGCGTTAAGTGAATGTCTGCTCTCGGTGAATTTCTTTCTGCATTGATCTTACTCATTACCACTAGGTACAAATCTTGGCATCTATTCCGTTTAATTAGAAGTGCAGGTATAGGTATTTACCGTGATGTTCTCCCTTAAAATACTTCCTACATTCTCCAGCAGAGGGCAGCAAATGTTTGTCACAGATCCTAATCTGAATGTACATTTTTCTCCTATAAATAGGAATTGACTCATGCTAGATGTTATTGACCCCTTTTCCATTTTGAACATTTCCAGGGGTTTTGTTAGGACTCAGTTCAGCATAACCTTGAATCTTAACTGATATAATAAAGATTCTCTTTAAGATGTATGCTTTAGGTAGGAAAATGGGTTAGTTAATGGCTAATGTGATCTTTCAGTTCAGCATTTGAAGAGCAGTGTAATAAGTGCACTGAAAAAGTAACAAAAATGCAACATGCGTTTTTACAAAATCAATTGTTTTGGGGTATTAATCAGGCCCTAATCCTGTGACGTAACGTGACTGGAACGTGGTCCCACTTCACCTCAGTGACGGAGCGAAGGTGCTGGGTCTCGGCAGAAAGCGAGTACGTTGACGAGCGGCATGGGGGTGCGTGTGGAAACGTGAGGTAAAGACAAGGGAACGAGGGCCTTAGCATCCCTGTGCAAGACCTCCATCGCTACAAGGCAACCGTGTTTGCTGTACCGGACCAACGGTCTCGTCAGTCGCCTGGGTTGGGGGTCTCAGACGACGCTGCGGGTGAAGGGGACGTGTAAGGGGTTATGCGTTTGAAATTCTGTGAAATGGTTTTAGGAGGGCGGGGGGGAGGGAGGGAGGATTTAAAAAAAAAGACTGATCAGCACTAGGATGCTCATTGGCCGTCCATTAGCGGTGTAAAAATCAAGCTTAGGTGGACCATTTTCAGTTAATCGTCAATCATCCTAATGACGAATATTGAGTGTTTCAGTAATCAGTAGCCTTCAAATTGTTGCTCTTGAATATACTCTCGCCTGCTGCCTCATTCTCACTGCCTGCTTGAAGATACCAACCTTCCTTGGGTTCCTCCCCTGCTTTAAGATTGATAATGTTTTTCTGGAATTGCAGTGGTAATCAGCGCTTGACTTGGGCAAAAAAATGTGCAGGAACTGCCAAATCACACATTGGACTATATTCATCAGTGCGTATGTGTTAAGAACAATGTTTTATATGCTGGGGATGTAGACCCAAGCGTGAACTGTTATTGGACAACAAAATGTGTATAAGACTGCAAAACATTTATTTGTATGAATTGTAGTAATGACTTCACTTGGGAATATTGGCTTGTCATTTCACAAGAATCACATGATAGTGTTGTCATGATATGTTATGAAGATTTAGAGCACTATCAATGTTATTGTGAATGCTAGACAGTAAGAAGTACTGTATTGCTAGTTTAGTATAAAACAATCAAAACAACACATATTTGAAGGGTTTCTTAAACAAAATTATTAGATAATCAAACCCTTTTAGCATGTGACAAATGCAAGAAATCCATTGATCATTTGGTCTGTCGAAATCCAAAGTGTTATTTGCTGACAATTTAAATGAAGGGAAATAAAACTTTGAACAAAACAGTTAATCATATCACTTCGGTAAAAGGACTTATGATATATTGTGGCCTCCATTTCAGAAAGCCCCCATTCCTCTAACATGTCTCATTGATTTTACCATCCGCTACTGGCACAGTGGCATTATAAGGTTAGACATTATAAAGCAACCATATTTCGTTGATTTAGAATGGGAGGAAATACCTTTGAGAAGAAAATAAATCGGTGCCCAAATGACACTGTCATTCACGAACAACCTTGAAGGGGTTTTATTGTACTACCAGCTCAAATAAAAGCATAAATGCCCAGAAGACATCTGCAGTTCATGTTTTTAGTTCATGTTTCAGATAAGCAATATTCCCCGTACAAACTATAAAACAATTAACTGCATACCAGATAAAAGATTCTGTAGTTCAATAGTTGTTCTGGTCATGTCCAAAATCCTATATTGTCATGACTAAGTAAATATTTCTTTTGAATGTCCTCAAAGTATACTGTGGGCAGTCCAATTAACATCTTTTTTTCCAACTACCATGAAACAAATCCGTTGTCTTCCTCTCAGCACCCATTGCATGTTTCCATAGCAACATATTTCACACATTTATGAACGCGATGTTTGCCAAGTTCAACACGATACATTTTTAGCTAGCTAGTTGATGATGGAGTTCAATGTAATCAAAGTTTAAGATAACCCAGAAAGTGCAATTTTCCTTGCCCTTGACTGGACTCCTGAGCTGATCAACATGCACGGCTAACCCTAACCCTGACCCTAACCCCAACCCTAACCCTAATCCCAGCTTCTCAATGACGTGCCTCACTGCAGGGCCAGCACATTTAAATATCGTGTACGTTTTGAGTTTTGAGAAAATGTAGTACACATTCAGAAAATGTGTGTTAATAAGACTCTGACTAAGCAGTAGTATTGTAGTTATGTGTCTGTACTCTGTCTGTAGTAATGTGTCTGTACTGGAGACTCAGGTTCCCTCTACGTCCTCCTGATGATTCAACTCCCCAAGTCATCGACTTAATATTTCATAAGGTGATAGCAAGCAAATGACGAGCGAGGTAGATCAGGCTGGATTAATGCAGTTGGATGAATCATTTAGTTGAGCAGATGAGCAGGATTCTCTTGAGCTTCTCAAGATCGCCCCGCGCATCTATTCCCTGCTGCGTTTCAGGTCTCTCTGCTAGTTGAGTGTGTTTTACTTGAGTATGTTGGCACAGCTGGGTGTCTGGGAAATTCCTGAAGAGTGCCTCGGTCTCCTAATTTGCTGGATATGTAGTGCTGTCAATAATGTGTTAAAATAGCTGAGGAGGCTTGCATCCTTTAGTGTTGTTAATTTTTAAAGTTTAAAGTTAAAGGTTACTCACTTCTTGGCCCACTAGCGTGGGATATTTGCCTGTGTATGGTGGGCAACCGAATGTGTTTCCCCCATCGGGGCGCGATAGATCAGCAGCTTTCGGAAACATGACAGGAGGAAATGAACGATGTCGTCACGGGCCCTGAAAAAGCTTTGTTTACACCGGCGCACGCTGTCCTCTGCATCCCGGGGGCCAATGATTCATCACCGCATGCTGTGACTGCCCATGCACTGTATGACGACAGCAGGGCCAGCTGTCATTCTACATTAGTACACTTCAGGAAAGCCAGGACACATCCTGTATATTCTCTCATGGGTCACCTGAAGCTGGTTACTCATTTGATCACTTTCAGTCCAAAGAAAGCCACAGATTACCGTAGTGCGTGTCTGAAATCCAGCGTTTTTACTAAGCAAACAATGTGTGCGGAAACTTCGGCCCTAGCCTTTTAGGGGCCCTAGCAGTCTGGGCCTGAGCGGTCCGGGGCCCCTAGCTTTCCGGGGCCCTTAGCGGTTGGGGCCCCTAGAGGTCATGGGTCCTAAGTGATTGCCTATGTAACATTATGCCTGGCGTCAGCCCTATGTCTACCCACTGTCTACCCACTGTAATTTGAAGGTCAATTGCTCATAAATAGTAGCAGTATATCTGTCTAAGCACCTGTTTTACTGTGTTTAAAATTTGAAAAATAGACTTGCAAAGTCACTGTGTCCTACTGCAGTTTTGACTACTACGTGCATCAAATTAACAGATGCTTTGATTGCGTTTTGGCACATCACATGCACAGCAATGATTAATGACTTGGATATTTTCTACCTCATTTTCAATATTGCTGTATATTTCACATTTAAATGACCATGTTCTGCTTATTCAATTTAAATATTCATACTTATTTCCCCATTATCCTCAGGATTACTAAAGACATTCGTTCCACGGGCTTTATTTTGAATAAAGTAACCTACGCTCAGCGGATAAAGAATACTAACTCCACGACCAGAGGCAGCGTTTATCAAAGGGGAAATACGCTTGAAGACGTACCCCGTCCGAAACCACCATCGTTACGTCAACGCCTTCCAAAAGCACTCTGCTCGTTCCCTGTCGGCTTGGCACCATCTCGCTGACATTGATCGGGGCCAGACGTCGGTTGCCGTGACCATTAGCCGGCGAGGGAGACGGCTCGGTGATTAGCCCGGGACGGGGAGACATGTGGCTCGTCCATTTGCCTGGCGTATATATCTCCGCGACACACCCCGGGCGCAATCTGCATTTGCGGATCCATTAGTAGACCGTCCTCATTCATATTTTCTCCAGGCTGCGGATCGATAACTGGAAATGGGTCCAGATGCGGTCGTTGACAGCCCATCGGTGTCTGGATATTGTGCCCGGGGGGGGGCTCCCTCCCTGGGTATTCTGAACGAGCCTGCAGGCTCTGCACTTTGCGTGAGGGAAGAACCACTTGGCCCCTTCAATGAGTCATTTCCCTGGGCTGGCTAATACTGATCAAACCGCTTCTTGGCAACGATGACACCTATTTCATCCATGCTCTGGTCAGGTGATATTCTCAGATGTCCCCGTGGTCATTTGCATGGGAATTATGATATTAGAACCTCTGGCCTTTTTCTGCACGGCCTGTTTCTAACGGTTCTGCTGTAAATCAGACGAGAGGATTCACGGGTTTGACGGCTGGAGAGTTGTTCCGTGCACTGGTGCATTATTCATGCTTTTGTGTCTTTCCAGTTCACTTTTTCCGCATGACGCAGAGAGTACTCATTTAATAATACAAGAACGGGCCTCAGCGGATGGCGCTGCAGACAGCTGTGTGTGTGTTTGAGCCCTGGCTAAACCGCGTTGCCTGTGTCTGGAAGAGCAAACATTATAATAAAAATAGTTTGTTGCGACGCGTAAAATGCACTCGGGTTTGCAGTTGTTTGTATCTTGCCACAGTGCAGTTGCTTTCTGAAATTCACTACCATAACCAGCTTCGCACAACATCAAAATTCTGCTTCAATCCTTTGCACAGTACTTCTAGATCAGGGCCGCTTCTTAAGCTTATTTTTGATCTGATAGGGCCTAATACCATAGAGCTGGGTGTAGAGGAGCAGTAATGCATGGCTGGAGGACCAATTAACCTTAAAGGACTTTCTTGTCTAAAGTTTATGTTACTAGGAACACATTGTCACAACATGGATTCGATAAGAAAAAACGAATATCATGATGAGAAGCAAGTAAGTGCTATGTCCACACGTTTCTCAGCTGCTGATTGACACAGTTCTATGGTGCCCTTCTGAATGTTCTTCTGTCCTCATCTTGGGCCTAACTCGGTGGTGTCTCAATGCAGCGCAGTTAAGGAGACGATGTCTTAACTTATGCAACAGAATGGCCTATTTCCACATCGGACGGATACTACTTGTGACATGGAGTGGACCATCCATTTCTTAAAAGTTATCCAGGAATAGCTGTACTCAACTCAGTTCAATTAAATCCAGTGTAAATGTTAAATGGCTTTAGCTCAACAGCGTATCCTTGCTACAGACGAGGGTAAAGGAATAGACTGTTTGACCTTGCCAGGTGTAACCGTGTCAACTTAATAGTCATGTTTTAGAGCCCAGGATCTACTACGCACGCATACAGAAGGCCCACAACTGTCCTATTGTTATTGGTTCCTGGTAGGACAGCATCGGCCCACAACTGTCCTATTGTTATTGGTTCCTGGTAGGACAGCATCGGCCCACAACTGTCCTATTGTTATTGGTTCCTGGTAGGACAGCATCGGCCCACAACTGTCCTATTGTTAT